>APFE030766446.1:0-26792 GCA_000404065.3 Pinus taeda | reverse complement strand
TCATTTTCATCCTTTTACTTAAATTTTTAACATTACCATGAAATGACTCAGGATGTTTGAGAGTGGTTTCGGCTTCATTGGATTTCATATGGAGAAAGTAGAATTTTAGATTTCATTCAAAATCCAGCAGACTTATCAGTTTTCAGGATTTCAGGATTGGAGGATTGCAATGTTTCCATTGAATTTTGTCATGTATTAGGGTATGGAACTCGTATTTAATCAAGAGCACCAATCCCTCTATGTACCTTGATGTTAGTGACATTGGTTGTCGAACTCCTGTATCATGACCCTCCTAAAAATGTACGCATCACTCAAACAAAATCTTGACTTGACATGCTATGCTTGTCCTATCTTATGTTAATGCTTAGAGGGTGATATTAATGACAAAGATCCCTATACAGATACAGAGGTAATGACAAAGATACCTCTAGATATTAATGCTTAGAGGGTGATATTAATGACAAAGACCCTAATTTTCCAACAAGACTAAAAATAAGACATTTCTTGTGGTGGTAAGAGGCCCAAGCATAAGAAATAGATCATAGATTTACTTCTCTTTTCTAGTTTCTAGTAACTTTTATAACTATTGACTCTTTCATATTTATGATGATATTTTTTTAAACAATATATGACAATTTAAGTTTGAAGTTGGCAATTATAACTCATTAGTAATGAATTATGAATATGATACTTCATGAAAGTTGAAAGTTGTTTCATTTTATAACATTTCATTTCATGTTAGATATTATTTGTTGTAATGGTTACACTTAGCTTACAAGTACAACTTTGGTGATCAATGATGATAAATGTTATATATTGAATTTTGAAAGCTTGAAACTTTATGATTGATGAATCATGCGACTCAATATGTTGTATGTTACTATGTAACTAACTTGTGGACGTGGTTGATGAAGGTTATAACTTCTAGATGATTGTTGTTGTATGGTTCAATCTATGTTTTTTATGTTTTTTTATATCTAATTCATTATTCTACATGTTTTTGTTGACATATATGTATCAAAATATAAAAAATATATATATATATTATATAAAAAACGCTCCGGGATTCGCTCCCAAAGCGGGAGCTTCTGAAAATGTCGCTCCCGCTCCCAAGTAACATAGTATCCATTTGAGCTGTTTTTTCATAAATGCACCTTCATCTGAAATTCTGTACTCAACCATATAAGGGAGCACCCAGATCAAGCTGCAATCATTCACAAGTGACATATTACAGGAAATACCTCCACCTATGGCGAGACCCTCAGTGTACTTGGTGCCAGAGTTGGCGTATTCAGATGCATGGGCTATGCATGTTTCTCCTCTAAGGAAACCTAACACAAGTTCATTCTCACATCTGCTGTATCACCCTCCCCACTGGCCTTGGACCAATGTTGGGATCAAAGCCAAGTTCCCAAGCAAGGTAAAGGCATCCTGAGCGAGTTTAAGATTGATTTTTTTTTGTTTTAGGCTATCTTGTACACGCTTCAGCTGTAGCTGAACTATATGATTAATCTGATGCGATACTGACGTATTATATACTCCTCGTCTTGATACGAAAAGTCTGTCGTGCAACCTTCATCACTTGCCTCTACAGTAATTCATAAACTACCTAATTAGAATCTTGTGTTTTTAGAAGTGTCAACAAAATGTATTGGTACCTGATATTTGATGTCATAATAACAACACAATTTGTAAAGTTAACATGTGCCCTTGTGAAACAGTTAGCCTTTCATCATCTAACAACAGGAGAAGGATATTAAACACATCACTATGGGCTTTCTCAATCTCATCAATAATACCCCTGAATATAGTCACCTACAGAAAGACTCTGTCAGCTGCCCACCCTCCTTTTGACAAACAAGAACCCAATATATATACATAGTCACCTGTGACTCAAACTTTACAATGTAACCTCTGTTCTGTTCATTACCATGAAGGATGCTAACAAAGGCAGAATTAGGGCTCCTCCTTTGCATCTGTCACTTCAATCACCCACAGTGGATCAGACCAAGCAACCTCACTGTCATAATTTTCTACCTCAATGACCCTGAAATCATTGGCTTTAATACATTGTACCATGCCCAAAAATTCTTCCAAGAGTGCAGACCTGCATGTATCTACAGCAGCCAAATCTGAGGATGCATTTGCTGTCTCAGAGTAGCCCACAATATCCATGAGGTAAAGAATCCTTCCATGTATTGGACATTGCTGATAACATTTCTTGCAAAGACTGTCTCAGTATATATAAACGTTTGCAATCTAAATCGTCTCCATGAATCATACCAAGTCTGTTAGCCAAGTCTGCTAGCTCCATCAAGGCATACTGATTTCATACTATCATAAGAAATCCGAAGGAGTTAATTAGCATCATCTTGTCTCCCATCTCCATGTTGAGACCCCATCCTAGTGTTCAGATCGATAACCTTGTAGTAGGTAGCCAGCTGGTAGCCTTTTATATGTCAAGCATGGTGATGATTACAGTATTCATGAGGAAATACTACAATGAAGTTATAATGACATCAAGTGATGCATAACCATTCAGTGAAGACAAATGCCTAGCAACTCTTACCCAGATGTATCTTTAAGACACCATTTTGTCCCAAGGAAATCATGAGTAACAGGTCCACACTGCTAAAATAAGGTATTTTCATATTTATACCTTTACTCACAGAATAGAATCATTTGCATAGTTGCACTTATTATCTACTCTACAAGAAGAAGGATTGGGCCTTAGTCTTGACTTTAGAATTGGTGATCATATGCTGTGTTGTCTCTGCCTCTACTAATCATTGTTTCTTATATTCCAAGTGACCCAGCGTAGGAGCTCTCGACTCTCAAGCATATCAGGCCCTGGAGGACATCTACAGCCTTTGCTATTTCACTGTTTATCACATTCTATGAATGATGATAGATGTGATAAGAGGATGGAACAACATATTACTGAGCCAGGACCAAGTGAGTTCTGGCCACATGAACAATAGCAATGGACATTAAGTGTTTGACCGTTTGAATTTCATCTCCATGGGAATTTTGTTGATGGCCATACTCTATTGCCTTACTTGAGGTGCAAAGTATGATTCACCAATTACCTATAAAGTCCAAGTATGATCTACACCGCATGCTAATGCTTTGCCTTCTCTGTCTATATGAACTTGTACTTGCGGGGATCAGGAGAAGGGAAATCAGTCCAAAACAGTTTAGGGGTTGTCCTCTTTGGAATGTATTTCAAGCTAACCTGTATTTTGACTGGATGGTTTCCACAAACATGAATCACCCAAAGAAGGATTCATGCAAAATTATCTCTGTAATATTACCTTGCCTTTCCCACCATGTGATTATTTTAACATTTACACATGAAAATAACTCTTCTTAGAGATCCTTCTGAAGTTCATTCCAAATCTGGCTTTGACTCCAACATCCCTCACACTTTACATATCTGTACCCAATTGAGTTGTGGTCAAACATCATTATTATTTTGAAATAATGAGATCCAGACCTCAGGGTCCAAAAAGTTGGCTTGTACATTTTAAGTAGCCACATTCCAGTGTAGCTTGGAGGATGTGCACCACCCACGTAGACCACTCTATTCAGTACTGGCTGGCCTAGTGTCCTAGGGAACTCTTCAAATGAAATACAACCACTTTTCTGAGTTACAGTTGGTTGCATCTATAAGAACCATTAGTCTAATCTCTGTGTGCCTTGATGAGAACGCAGGCATTATAGAATTGCATGGACGTGAACTAGAGTATAATTTAAACTATCGAGCAACTGTGAATTGGTTTGTCTACATTACTGGGTAACTGTACACCATCTTTGAAGTCTTGTCATTCCATTGTCTCTAAGTTGGCTGCTGTCATGATTGCTTGTCTCAGCAACAGAAATTTATTGCTCAACCACAGATAATGGTAATAGACATTTTGTAAGAAACCCTGTCTTTGCTTCTCTGTCTCAAACCATCTACATGGCATTTATTTTGTTTAACACCTTAGCCAAGTTGGCAAAAAGATGTGACTCATTGTCTTGCAACTCCGTTCCAGCATTTCTAAAGTGAAATATAAAAAATTCCATCAAGTATAGACTCATTTGTCTGGACCTTCATTGCTTCTATAAACTTTAAATTCTACAGCATGGAAAAAATGTGCTTGTAATTGCAAGTTTCCAACTATACTCCGCAGTTCTGCAGCAAGGTTAGGAACTCCCCTGTCTCTTGGCAACATGAATAACAAAAGGACAGATTTACAGTAAAATTAGGGATCCCCTATCCCCAAAATTTCAGTCTTCGTGCTTGGGCATAATCAAAACAACCTCATCCTTTCCCAGAAAACCAAATGCCTCAATTTGTAAATAGCTTAAAAGGAAAGTTAAATAACTTGCATATCGACTAGCAAGAAAATTGAGATACAAAACTTCAAATGGCTTACCCACCCTCTCTTAGATAAAGGATCGGCCCTCCAACATGCACGCAGGTAAAACCACTTCTTGCAAAAAATACCAATATCTGTAAATAGGCAACCAAAACTCCAAAAGAAATATAAACAAAGTTCTGAGATCTTTGGATGCCTTCGACCAGACCTTATTGGCACATATGCAAACCATGAAGACATTATAGAGACCGCTTGTTCTTCTTGTTGACCTCCACTTTCCTAATTAAAATTTTGTAATGGTAGAATTTGAAGCCTATTTCCAGTAACATACAATAAAAAATAGAATATAAAACATGTTTAAAAAGAGGATCAGAAGAACATCACGGGTGGCTTGTGTCCCTTTTCCATCACTGACAGAATTTTGAGAATACGTCATTTTGATATGGATAAAATATAGTAAACCTATTTCCAGTAGTCGGTGATGAGATAATAAAAATTAAATGATGCTATGGAAATTACTAATAAGTAATAACAAATATCTTCATTTAAATGAAAGTGGTGGGCATGTAAAACCTATATGATTGTACAAAATACCGCTGTAATGGAGGAGTAGAACAGGAACCATGAGAACAGACAAGAGATACTGTTTATATGCCTTTGCATCCAGGTAACTAAATGTGCTAGCCTTCTGCATGTTTGCAAACAAAGAAATCAAACTAGAAATTGGTTCCCCAATAAGCATTGCATCCTAGTTACATTGCTTGGACTAAAGTGAAACAATTCCTGGCTAAATGGTACCTGTATGTGTCATAAATGAGAGTTTTTAACGTTCATGTTGTGTCACTTTTAGTTGTACTCTCAAAAACAGTCATGTTGATATAAACTCAAAGATATTGTTTAGTTTACACTCAATCAAATGTCAGGACATTAACTATGTTATTATTATCTTAAGCTCTCCATTTATAAGATGTATTTAATTAGCTTTTAATATCTGAATAATAGAATAATCGAATGGATGATGGTTGCCTTTGAGATCAAATGTTACCTAACAATGATTTTGATAAGAGTAGCTTAGCTAGTAAGTTCCAATCCATGGATCTAATAACATGCTCCACAACTTGACACTGTCAATCACTTCAACAAAACACAATGCGGACCAACCTGGAACTGCTGGTTATGCAGGCAACAACTGAACTTATGACACATACATTGTACTCTCAAACACATTAAATACAGAAACTGACTTCCTATTAGAACAACTTCATAACACACCTTCCTCACCAAGCTCATCTACCACAAATTGCATAAAAAATGCAAAGGAAATGGGATCAAAACCATCAAGATTTAGGCTCTCTGCTATGCTCTCTACTTTTGCAATTGCCATCTTTTAGATTAACCAAACAACTGGTTCGTTTATAGCAATGACTCTCCCTTGTCTGATTTGGATAACTGCAGGAATGTGAACATTTCCCCTTCCATGTGTAATTGTTGCGATGACCATCCTCACCAAATTTAAATAAAGCTCTAAATCTCAAAACACTTCCACAGTCTACCATGTCCTTATGAATGACTAAATAATACTTGCACAAAAGATCCCGACGTAGTACAAAGCATAATACAAAGGATTTATCAACCAAGAAAATAAAAGCCTGACAGGATGTAATTGTAGCAATAAAATTCGCCAAGTCATCTTAAGCATGGATGATCCAGCCCCCGTGAATCCTCTTTGGAGCGTGCAGAATAACATAACCTCCAAACAAAAGTGGAATGATATATACATGTTATATCAACCTCTGTTTGGGCAAAAAAATTATTTTTCTACAGCATTCAATTAATTTTGCATGGAATTCAATGTAGTGTAACATAATTACTAGAATTCACACTACACGGTGTGAATTGATCCTACAAATCTTAGTATGAGAACCAATAAATTTGCTTCTGCATAGGAGTTGTTCCCTCGCTTTTCACTTTCCCTCTACTTCCACCAAATCCAGATCGTCCACATTGGCAATCAGGAGTCAGGACTGGCCTCTTATATTAATATGATCATATCTAATTGGAGATTAACATGAGTCATCTGGCCAATAAAGGCTTGGAAGACGACTCTAACAAAGGACATCAGGAGCTATTTTGCCTTCACGTGTTCAGGAATTCTAACAAACAACTAAAAAGCATAGCTTGCTAACAAAGTAGGATAGCCTTGCACTTAACAAAACAGGTTAAATCTGTAAATAAACCAATCAAACTTCTATCAATTTTATCTTGATTTATCTGACAAAGGCAAATGATAGGAGATGACTACACGAGGACTGATCAATGCGCAACCCTACTAGAGAAGACCCATTTCATCCATCTTGATATTTCAATGTAGTATGGCTGAGACAAAGTCCATAATCAATGAAAACCTTGATGTGGATTGCGTCTTGGGGGTGCTTAAACGCATTGAGGCGAATGGCCAGAAGCCCTCTTTTTCGCACAGCCTGTTGCATTGAGTCAAAGAGGGTCAGATTCCTCCTTCCGACATCATTATCAGAATTTATCTGGCCTTACTATTACATGGGACATAACCTAAAATGGTGAAAAGCAGACCGATCTTCTATCATTGTACTAATGAGGCCACTGATAACTTATTTAGAGTATATAGCTGAAATTCTTATCTTGAAATGCAAAGAACATCATCCGCTTATATAAACCATTATTAGATTGATTGCTGAGATAGACTCTTCTAGGAAATACATTCAGAAATAAGCACTTACATGTGGAGGCATGAAAAAAGCCTGAGAATGGAGCCTCTGAAGTTTTGGATGCAAAATGCAACCCTTCAAATGAAAGTTGGGGCGGCCCCAAATGGACCTTGGAAGCAATGCAATGCACTGCAGGCATGTTGGGCGCGGAATGCACAAACTATTTTACCAGTTATTGCAAATGAAAATGACACTGCATTTTACACAAACACTTCCAAGGAACCGGAGACTCGCCTCTCATAATATCTAAACAAGTAACATTTACAGCTAATTTTGTCTGCAAAACTATCAATTTCCATTTAATTATCTTTGGATTTTCTAATAGCATTTGCTATGCTGTCCCAATCTATTTATTGTCACTCAATAGAGACATATGAAAGAATTAGTGGAGAGTCAAAGATTAAGTGATGTTCATGAGATCAAGGAACCTTGACAAGGAATGTCCATGAGCATTAGGTGAAACGGTGGCAAAATATAATCAATTCTAAGTGGTGGTGTTCATAAAGTGCAGGAAACTTTATAATTAAAGAATGTTCATGAGCATTAGGTTAGAAGGTGCCCATGTATAATTTGTAGGGAGCAAACATGCATACATCTATTATAAGTTCATATAGCTATAAGCTTTTTTGTGAGGTTTATTATTCATGTTTATGCGTTAAAAGTTGGTATTATGCGGAGATTAGGAGGTTTATTATTCATGTTTTTATGATTTGAGATTGTATTTTTCTAAAATAAAGGTATCATAATTTTATTATTTACAAAATTCCATTTTCACAAAAAAATTTAAGCATTTTTTATTAATTATTTTTATTTGCATATTCTAAAGTTTTACCAAAGAAGTGTAAGTATGAAGTTGTTCTTTCACAACTTCATTAGATTTAGTACATCAAGAAAAATACTCCACTTATCCACTTAAAAAATGGATATCTTTCCAAGTTGGAGATATGACTTTAATATCTAGAAATAGAATAAATAGTGTGATTAAAATTATTAAGAGTAAGCTTTGATTGAAGATAAGAAAGACCTCATATGAGAGCATATTTCTAACATTACTTTAAGAAAAGGAGGGTGATAACATTCCAAAATGTCCTCATTTCTATTTTCTATTATCATCTAGGTTTCATGCTACTTAGAATTCCAATTCTTGATAAACCATCACTTTCTATATTTCTCTCCCTTTACACATGTTGGAAAGCAAGATGGTTGAAAAACACTCTGAGACCTTTAACCTCTTTCAAGACAGAATTTAGAAACACTTTGTAACATATTTGTTCATCTTTAACCCATCTTGTGACAAATTTGAGAGTCATCAAAACACATGTAGACTATTAATTCATTTTTCATTTGTCAATAGCAATACTAGTTTTAGTGGCATCAATTCTACATAATTATTTGACCCCTCCCCCAATCCTACCCTAAACTTAATAGATTGATTATCTTCAAATAATGGCTTCCCTCTCCCTCCACATAAAACAAGATCCCCTTGTGATGCCCCATTAAAAAAATCCTAAGGAAAGTTCTTATCAATTTGTTCTATATTCACTACCCTCATTGATTTTTCTTCTTTGTCCTGTGGAAAATGACTCAATATGTTGAGCTCATTGATTGCACATTTCATTGGAGGAATATGTTTTTCTTCAAAAATTGAAATATTCCTGGCCAACCATACCCCCGGGACACTATTAAAGGAAGAACCTTAAAAGCCTTTGTGGATTCCTTACCCAATTCCTCAAACCTACTTTTTGTAGAATCCCATGACCAAAGTATTTTCAATCCTATTAGAGCCTCCACTTCCAGCAACATCTGTTTTGAATAGTCACAATCCATGAGAAAATGACCATTTATCTCCTCATTAAGTTTGCAAAGAGCACATCTGTCAGGGCCCTCTCAATTCCTCTTTTGTAAATTTTCCCAATTTAATACTTTGTTCATTAATATACACCACATAAATAGCATTGTATTTAAGAAAAAATCAACTTCCAAATATAGTGCTGTCAGGCCAGGAGTATCTCCAGTTTAGCAGAAAACTGATTCATGTATTATTCCATAGGTAACCCATTATTATATACAATAGGGAGTGATTCTTCAGTTCATCTTTAGATGATTGTTCACCTTCCCAATTTATTTTATTTACATAAAATTCCCAATCATGAAGATTAGGTGTCAACATTCCCCCCCTTAATCTGAAGGGATGTTGGTGAGTCCAAGCATTCATTCTGAATCGTTCAAGCTTTCCCTTCAGTGCCTTTGGTGAAGATGTCTGCAATTTGCTCATTTGTGGAACAATGACGGAGATGGATTGTTTTGGCCTCAACATGATGTCGAATCAGATGATATTTTGTATTGATATGCTTCGTTCGATCATGGAATTTTGGTTTCTTGGCCAACGTTATTGCAGAGGTGTTGTCAATCATGAGTGGAGTTGATTGTACTTGTTTTACCTGCAAATCTTCAAGAATTTTCCTGAGCCACACAATTTCTTTTGTTGCTTCAGCTGCTGCCACGTATTCTGCTTCTGTCGTGGAATCTGCTGGAACTGATTGTTTGCGTGATCTCCAGGAGACAGCTCCTGATCCAAGACTCATAGCATATCCTGAAGTAGATACTCCAGTTTCTTTGTCTCCATCGAAGTCTGAATCAGAAGTATCCAATCAAGCTGAAGTCGTCTACCTGTGTATACTTGATTCCAAGGTCTTGAGTTCCCTTCAAGTACCTTAGAACTCTTTTTGCAGCAGACCAATGTCCCTCACAATGCTTTTGCATAAACCTGGAGAGGGTTCCAACAGCAAATGAAATGTCTGGTCTGGTAGTAGTGAGGTAGATGAGACTTCCTATAAGCTGTCTGTACTTTGTTGCATCCTCAAATTCCTTTCTTTCAATAGATGTGAGCTTTAAGTTTTGTTCCATTGGAGTAGAAAGAGGATTGCACTCTGTCATGCCAAATCTGTTTAACAAATCTCCAATGTATTTCTTTTGAGAAAGAAATATGGACTTTGGATGTTGGGTTACTTCAATGCCAAGATAGTAATGAACATAGCCCAAATCAGTCATTTCAAAACTTTTCCCCAATTCTTTCTTTATGGATGCAATGTAGCTTTCATTGTTTCCTGTCATTAAAAGATCATCTACATATACCACAAGATATACAACTATTTTGCCAACTTTCTTGACAAATAAAGTTGAATCATCAAGATCAAAATGATTGAAATTGAGTTTCAGAAGATGCTCAGTTAGTTTTTCATACCAGGCCCGCGGTGCTTGTTTGAGGCCATACAAGGATTTCACAAGTTTTCATACTTTATGTTCATGCCCTTTCACAGCAAATCCTTCAGGTTGGAACATAAAAACATTTTCTTTTAAATCTCCATTCAAGAAGGCAATTTTACATCCATTTGATGGACTTTCCAACCGTTCTGAGCTGCTAGTGCAAAGAGTGTCCGGATGGTGGCCCATTTTGCTTTGGGGGCAAAAGTTTCCTCATAATCGACCCCTTCTTTCTGTGCAAAACCTTTTGCCACAACCTAGCTTTGTGCTTGTCAAGTGAGCCATCAACTTTGTACTTGTTCTTGTAGACCCACTTGCAGCCAATTGGTTTGGTTCCAAATGGAGGATCAACCAGCTTCCAAGTATCGTTCTTTATGAGGGCATCATACTCCTTTTGCATCGCTTCTTTCCATTCATCATGAGAAGTAGCTTCTTTAAAGGAAGTTGGTTCAAAATCTGTAGACAAGTTCAATTCACAATCATAAGAAACATCCATATCAACAGGTGAGTTAGAGTCATCTACATCACCTCCATTTTCTCGGTTTGAATTTCTGGTTCCTGTTTTTCCAATTTCATCGGGATGAACACTTTCAAGTGTCTTTGTCAGCCACTTTGGGGGACCTTTCTGAGATGGTCCAAGTTGCTCTGTTGATTGAGTTGGGACTGAATCAAGATTGAGTCTCCCAATTCTATCAATTACATCACTTAAAGCTTCATCCGTTGTTCGAGTTTTAGTCGGGGGAGAGTGTTCTTCAGAAGAAGATTCCACATGTTGATCTAGAATAGGAATCCCCCCCCTTCAAGATGTGGAATCTGATTTTCAAATTCTTGAAATGATTTTGTTTTTGCGAATCTATCCAAGCGATCAAGTTGGCGCTCAACAACATTGTCAGATTTGGATGATTCAAGAAAAATTACATCTCTAGATATAACAAACTTTTTATTTTCTTCATCATAGAGGCGGTATGCTTTGGAGGTATTTGAATACCCCAAGAAAATACACTTACGACTTCTAGCACCAAGTTTGTTTCTATGTACCTTTGGTATCAAAGCATAACAGGTGGAACCAAAAATCCTGAGATGTTTTACCGAAGGAACATGTCCATACCACAATTCATAAGGAGTCTTGTTTCTTATAGCACTAGATGGACATCTATTCTTTATATATGCAGCACATAGAACAGCATCAGCCCAAAACATTATCTTTACATTTTTGAAAAAAAGCATGGATCGTACCATATTCAAAATTGTTCTGTTCATTCTTTCAGCTACACCATTCTGTTGGGGATTATAAGGTACAGTTGTTTGATGTTTAATCCCATGTTGGCGAAGATATTGTTCAAATTCATTTGATGTATATTCTTTTCCATTATCAGTGCGAATAGACCCAATATGAGATTGTGCATCATTTTCAATCCATTTATGAAAATTCTTGAATGTTAGGAAAGCATCAGATTTGTTCTTCATTAAATAAACCCAACACATTCTGGTGTAGTCATCAATAAATGTCATGATATATTTATTTCCATTTGCAGAAGGAACAGGCATTGGACCACATAAATCTGAATGAATAAGTTCAAGCTTCCTATGTGCTCTTGAATGTGAGTCATGAAATGATTGTTTACTATGCTTTCCTAGAATGCAAGCATCACATTGCTTAAGTTTTCTAGGAATTGTAGGCAAACCAGCCACACCATTTTTCTTCAATAAACGGAGACTGTCATAGTTTAAATGTCCAAATCTAGCATGCCATAATAAACTTGATGGAAGGGTACCTTCTTCATGATGAGTAATATATGAGAAATGTTGTTTATGAGCAGGTGTTCCTTGCAGTTTGAGAAGTCTTTCTTCTTCTATTCCCCTCATGACAAGTGAGTGATCAGATGATTTTCTCACCTCAAGCTTGCCATCAAACATATGAATGGAGTGACCTTGCTGGCGGATGTGGACCAAGGACAACAAGTTTCTCTTGAGCTGTGGGAGATATAGAACATGATCCAGAAGAAAGTCTGAAAGACCAGGCAGTTTAAGCCTGATTGTGCCAAGCCCTGATGGCTTGATTTTCGACTGATATGCAAATTATACTGCTCCATCAACATTGTCAGTGAAATCTTCAAAAAAATCTTTTCTATGAGTCATGTGGTAGGTTGCTCTTGAATCAAGCAACCAATCATTTTTCCATGAAGCAAGTGAAGCATTAAACAAATCTTCATCTACTCCAATGTTACATTGTGCCTCAACATAGTGAGCAGATTCAGGTGCTTTACCTTTGTCTGTATCATCAGTTTTACCTTTTTGTTGGTTTCTTTTTTGCTCAATTTTGTCCCATGGTAGCTTGCATGTAGAGGCATCATGTGGTCCATTTCTTTTGTAGCGAATGCAGTGCAAATCTGCCTTTTCTCCTTAAGAATGTCTGCCCCCCCTGCCTCTGAAATATCTTCCTCTTCCTCTTCGTCCACCTCTTCCTCTTCGTCCACCTCTTCCTCTTGTATAATCTTGAGCAGGATGCTTTTCTTTATGAGCAAGGGACACAGTCTCTTCAGAAGATTCAGGGGTTGTCTTCTTTCCAAAGGCTTTCTCTCTTTCAACAAAATTTTTCACAAGAGAGTCAAAGGTTATATCTTTGATATTTCCATTAGCTTGCAATGACTCAAGATAATTGGAGTAAGTAGGATAAAGTGCCTTGAGAAAAGCGATAAGAGGAATATCCAATTCAACCTTAGTAGATTTGATATCATGCATTATAGACTTTACTTCAGATGCAAGAGCAAGAGGATCATTATTTTGCAGCTCAAGACTGAAGAGTTTAATCATGAGTTGAACAACTTCAAGGCCGGATGTGAGGTCATAGAGTTCTTTCAGCTTTTGTAAGGCTTCAAAGGCAGTTGAATATGACGAAATATGGCGACTCACCTCTTCATTTACAGATGCTGCGATTAATGCATAAGCTTTATTGTTCTTGTTTTCCCAAATTATGAGCTCTTTGTCTGAGGTAGGTTGTACTGGGTCGTTGTCTCCTTCTCCGACACACACTCCTTTCCACAACTCATTGAAAATTAGGGTGTGTTTTATCATTCGGGACCATTCAGGATAGTTCTCCTTGCCAGTGAGAACTATTCGCACCATGGATATGATTGAATGCATTCTGTAACTAAAAAAAACTTCTGTTGCAAAACTTTTATTCTCAATGGAAAAAAAAAAATTACTTCTGATGTGACTGTAAAAATACTTCTGCTGATAGAAAAATACTTCTGCTGAAAAAGAAAAAAAAAGCACTGTAGAAGCAATATTCTGAAAAATGAAATTATGGTAGCAATAGGACAAAGGTATTATTGTCAGAGGTATTATATGGAGAAGTGGTATGGATAAACATGGGTAGAATAATCCATTGTATCCACTATTTTTGAGCTTTCAAGACATAACAAATTATTTGCAACATCTCAGATTTACAATATTTAAAACCACTCTCTGACCAATCAATGAGTATAGAGTCATCAACATTGTATCAAATACCAATCAATGCGCTCATCGAGGTATGGAGCGGCCAGATATATGTACAAAGGAGAGGCCGAGCCGAGAAGCTTCCAGAATGAATTCTCCACGTTGTTTATGCCAATAAAGAAATCGTGTTGGCATACATCCGAGGTGAAGATAGTCTACGGTTATGTATAGGCACCGCACATGCTGGTCACAATTACCAGGATAGAAGATTCATTGAACATTTATTCGACAAGCAAATTCTGTCCATATTTAGACCCTTGATAAACATAGGGGCCCATGGGAATCGAACTGAGGTAGTAGATGCGGTAGATTTTTGCAGTTAAACGATGGATGGCAATGGACGAGAGCTCCACTCGCAGAAATCCTCTGGTGGGCTATCCAAGCCCTTACACTCTCAATGCTTCCCTGCAAAACAAAATGGCCAACATGCGCAGGGATGGTCTAGTTCTGTGGGAAAATGCAATGACTGACATTTATAGGAATGTGCCAATTTTGCAGAAATATGATTTGAGTTACAGCTTAGAAATTCCTTATCAAATGCAGCATGATCTTGCTGCAGAAAGGGGACTGTGGTATATTGGTACTCAATGCTACACAATGAATACATTAAACAACGCTCAACAGAGGTTCCAACGTACGCACACACAATGAATACAATGCTCAACGGAGGTTCCAACGTACGCAGGACTGCCAATAATAATTAATTTGCAATTCTTTCAAGAATCGAAACCAACATAGCTTCATACACAAAGGACCAACGCTTGTGACAGGGCCAGCATTTAGAAAAAACGCATATGACAGATAGGTGTACAACGTTTAGAAATAAAAAGCATATGACAGACAGGTGTACAACCCACAACAGTAACAATGAAGGGAGTTACAAGGAGCATAAGCTAAAAGAGGAGTTGGCTCTAATACCATGTCAGGCCAGGCAGTAACTCCATAGGGTAGAAATTAATTGACTGAATTATTCCATCAGGTAGGTCCTCATTATATACATGAGGGAGAGACTGTTCATTTCGTCTCCCGATGACTGTTCATATTCCTATCTATCTATTTACAATAATTCACCCAATCACAAGGATTAGGTGTCACCATTATTCAAAATATTTAGCATTATTTGCACATTCTAATAAAACTAAACACCATATTTGTATTGAAAATACTTGCATCTTTGCCAAAATTGATCACTATCATCATAGGAAATTTAAGGAATCCATCGAGATAAGCAAGCTCCCAAATAATATTAATAGAGATGAAGGCTGGAAAATTAGTGAGAATTGGATTCCCACCTTAACCTTGGTGTTGGTTTCTAACTAACCCCTCTCCCTTTCCTCTTTTATATTAACTAATGTCAGGCTAGGTATTTGGTAACTCCATGAATTGTAATTTCTATTAAGATTAGCTTTAATATATACACATAGAGGAGAGGCTCTTGGAATTCATATTCCAAGATCTATTCGTATTCTCATTTTGTATGTACATATTTAAAAAAATAAATCCCAATCTCGAAGGATTAGGTGTTCACATTCCCCACTTTAATCTGAAGGGTTGTTTGTAAGTCCAATTTCATTTTGAATCTTTCAAGCTTTTCTTTTCCAAGCACTTTGGTGAAGATTTCTACAATTTGCTTATTTGGTGTCCACATTCCCCACTTTAATCTGAAGGGTTGTTTGTAAGTCCAATGTCATTTTGAATCTTTCAAGCTTTTCTTTTCCAAGCACTTTGGTGAAGATTTCTACAATTTGCTTATTTGTAGAAAAATGGTGTAGGTGAATAGTCTTAGCCGCAACATGATGTCGAATCGCAAGATACTTTGTATTGATAAGCTTGGTTCGATCATGGAACTTTGGGTTCTTGGCCAATTTTATTGCAAAAGTATTGTCAATTAGAAGAGGAGTAGAATGCACTTGTTTCTGCTGCAAATCTTCAAGAATTTTCTTGAGCCACATAATTTCCTTGGTTGCTTCTGCAACTGCCACATTCTACGTCTGTGGTGGAATCTTTTGGAATTGTTTTTTTACGTGACCTCCAAGAGACAACTCCTTATTCGAGACTCATAACACAACCTGAAGTAGATACTCCATTTTCTTTATCTCCATCAAAGTTTGAATCAGATTATCTAATCAACCTAAAGTCATCCACATGTGTATATTTGAGACCAAAGTCTTGAGTTCCCTTCAAGTACCATAGAACTCTTTTTGCAGCAGACCAATGACCCTCACCAGGTTTTTGCATAAACCTGGAGAGGATTCCAAAAGTAAATGAAATGTCCAATCTAGTATTAGTGAGGTATTTAAGACTTTCCACAAGTTTTTTGTACTTGGTTGCATCCTCAAATTCATTTTTTTCTTTGGATGTGAGCTTTAAATTTTGTTCCATTGGAATGGTAAAGGAATTGCATTCATCCATGCCAAATTTGTTCAACAAATCTCCATTGTACTTATTTTGAGAGAGGAATATAAACTTATGATGTTGGGTTACTTCAATACCCTGATATTAGCGAACATATCCCAAATCTGTCATCTCAAAACCTTTCCTCAATTATTTCTTTATGGATGCAATATAATTTTTCATTGTTCCCTGTCATCAATAGATAAACTACATCACCACAAGATAGACAACATTTTTCCAAATTTCATGACGAATAAAGTTGCATCATCAAGATCATAGTGTTTAAAATTTAGTTTCAAAGGATGCTCAATCAATTTCTCATACTGGGCTCGCAATGCTTGTTTGAGGCCATACAAGGATTTGATAAACTTACATACTTTGTGCTCTTGTCCCTTCAAAACAAGTCCTTCTAGTTGAGACATATAAACATTTTATTTCAAAATATCTATTCAAGAAGGGAGTTTTTACATCCATTTGATGGAATTTCCATAATTTTTGAGCTGCCAAGGCAAAGAAATTCTAGATGGTAGCCCATTTTGCTGTGGGGGAAAAAGTCTCCTCATAATCGACCCCTTATTTTTTTGCAAATCCTTTTTCCCCAAGCCTTTTCTTGCGCTTGTCAAGTGAGCCATCTAATTTATACTTGTTCTTGAAGACCCACTTGTAATTAATCGGTTTGGTTCCAAATGGAGGGTCCACCAGCTTCCAGGTTTCATTCTTTATAAGAGCATCATGCTCTTTCTCCATTGCTTATTTCCATTAATCATGAGAAGCAACTTCTTTAAAGGAAGTTGGCTTAAAATCAGTAGAAAAATATAATTCATAATCATAAGAAGCATCCATATCAACAGTTGAATCAGAATCATCTACATCACCTCCGTTTTGTCTAGTAGAACTTCTTGTTCATGTCTTTCCAACCTCATCACGATGAACACTTTCAAGTGTCTTCGTGAGCCGTTTTTGGAAGACCTTCCTAAGATGACTAAGGTTGTTCAGTTGACTGAGATGAGGCTCAATCAATATTTAGCCTTTATAAAAACCCCTGGTTGATTTTCCATGTAAATAAAATAAAACCAAGGTCATGGGAACATATTCTAAGTTTAATGGTGGGTAAACATTATAGTGGGCATCACTCATGGTTTATTAATGGCTATGGAAATTGGCAAACACATTGGCAAAGGAAAAGAGGCAATAAATGGCATTTAATTACGAAAATAAAGGAAAATATGAGAAAAGGAAGGTGAAGAG
Organism: Pinus taeda; assembly: GCA_000404065.3. Taxonomy (NCBI): domain Eukaryota; kingdom Viridiplantae; phylum Streptophyta; class Pinopsida; order Pinales; family Pinaceae; genus Pinus; species Pinus taeda. Next base: position 9,277 of record APFE030766446.1, on the reverse strand, counting down.
ACACAAATATGCATGCAAGAGAAATTAGAGAAAAAATGAAAAAAAATAGGCATCAATGATAAAAAAGGCATCACGAAAACAATGCACAACTTTTTGTCAGTTTTAGTTTTTCACTCTTACACTCTTGTACACTTAGATCATTCTAGCATTCACTTGGACTTGGAGAAAGCAAATAAAGGACAAGTAAGGAATTGGTGGACAACAAAATAGAAGGTTGTATCAACAGTGACAAAAAAGGATACATTGCAAGTAACAAGTTGCATGTGTGATTTCCTTGATAGTTTTTGGATGTGTGATACATGCATGTGGTTCCTTGGTTATGTGTTATCAATGGCGTGGAGATTTTCTTGGATTGACAATAGTTTCAGACTTGCCTTTCCATTTCCTAGATAGTTATGATGTAGTGGGTTCCCCTCTTTGGATTTTCTGATTAGTTCGTTGGTTCCCTATGGTTGTGGGTTAGGATAGAATCTTTGGAGCCCTGGAATAGATTGGGTTCCTTGGAGGCTGTGGGTTGAGATGGTAGTTCTCTGGATCCCTATAATAACTTAGGTTCTCTATGACTATAGGTTGAGATAGAATCTGTGGAGCCCTGGACAACTTGGGAAGAGACCAATCTGGTTGATGTTAGTGATCTCTGGACCAGTTAGTTGAAATCACTGTGGTTGATGCTTGAGGTGGTTTTGCCTCTAGAAGCCTTGGATTGGTTCTATTTTGTTTAACCCATGTGATCCCACATTCATGTTTGGAATATGGCACGAGGGTGATTGGTTGAAAGAGAGATTTGGTTCAACCCAATCTATGGTCGGTTGGTACGTGGAAATCCCTTACTTAGTGTGCATTTGCATATGTTAATATGAGCTATTTTCTAATGTGATCTATGCGCACTTGTATTGGTTATTATGTTGATCTTATGGTTGATTAGTCACGGTTTCTATTATGGTTATATGTTGGTTATATGGTGAACTCTTATTATGGATCTTGTTCATGATTTTATAAGTTATTGAATGGTTGATGAATGCATGCGCTGAAAAGTGTTGTTGCAACTAGTTTGAGAGATCATAGAGCCTTCTCGGTGATTCTAGGATGAAGTTCATAATTCTATGATCATATATGCATTCATGACATATAGTTTCCATGTTTACCTGTGTTTGAAGAAATGTCTATCATGTATTAGGCATGTTCTGGTCAAGATTTTGCTATTGATTATTTAGACTTGTCATCATCATTGTCATGTTCCTCGAAAGTTCTTGGCACTTCTGGGAAGTGATCCGAAGGCTAGCCCTAAAAAAGTGGCACAAATCTCACAATCACTGATAGGCTTATGGGTGCAGTTATAGCCTTCCAACCACATGGATGTTGCGTTATGGGTGTATTTGTGGAGTCTAGTTGGTGAAAATAGTTCCAACTCAACGATTGATCACCTGGGGCGGTTGTTAGGCTCCTGAGTGATCTATAGTCTATGAGAGATGGCATTTTTTTCTGGTTAGTCAACCAAATTTGCATAACTGGAACTTGGAGGTCGAGTCATATCATAGTGATACTCAACTCATATTTACTTTGGAGAGCTTGTAAAAGTTAGTAAATGTGGGGTGGGGCGTTACAACCTTCCAATTCTCTCAATCACATCACTCAAAGTGTCTTCTTGATAAGTGGTTGGAGCTTTCATGAGAGGGAGAGCATGCTTCAAAATGAGATTCCACAAATTGATCCAAGATAAGGATCCCCCTTCAAGATGTGGAATCTCATTATCAATTTCCTGAAAGGAATTTGCATTCTTGAATATGTCTAAGTGATCAAGTTGTCGCTCAACAACATTATCAGTCCTAGAAGATTCAAGAAAAATAACATCTCTAGACAATATAAACTTCTTATTTACTTCATTGTAGAGACAGTATGATTTAGAGGTATCTGAGTACCCCAAGAAGATACACTTTTGACTCCCTGCACCAAGTTTGTTTCTTTGTTCCTTAGGTATCAAGGATAACACATGGAACCAAAAACCCTAAGATGCCTCATCGAAGGCACGTGGCCATACCACGTTTCATTAGGAGTCATGTTTTTTAGAGCTTGAGATGGACATTTGTTTTTAATATACATTGCACATATAACAACATCAACCTAGAACATCAACTTCATAGTTTTGAGAAACATCATTGAACGAACCATAATTAAGATTGTCTTGTTCATCCTTTCAACTACACCATTATGTTGAGTATTATAAGGCACAGTTGTTCGATGTTGAATCCTATGTTGATGAAGATATTTTTCAAGTTCATTTGAAGTATATTCTTTTCCATTATCAATACAAATAAATCCAATATGAGTTTGTGTATTGTTTTCAATCCATGCATTAAAGTTTTTGAAAGCTTCAAAAACTTCAAATTTGGTCTTCAAAAAATATACCCAACACATTATGGTGTAGTAATCAATAAAATTCATCATGTATGTATTTCGATTTGCGGAAGGAACAAGCATAGGGCTATGGAAGTCAGAATTAATTAGTTCAAGTTTTCTATTTGCTCTGGAAAGAGAATCATGAAATGGATGCTTGCTATGTTTTCTTGAGATACAAGTATCACATTGCCTAAGTTTCTCAGGAATGGTTGGAAAACCACTAACACCATTTCTCTCCAATAAAGGAAGATTTTCATATTTCAAATGTCCAAATATAACATGCCATAAGATACTGGATGGAAATGTACTTTCATCATACTAAGAACTATATGCATAGTTTTGTGCACGAGTAGAGGTTCCTTGTAGCTTCAAGAGTCTTTCTTCTTCTATTCTCGTCATGACAAGTGAGTTGTCTGATGCTTTTCTTGCCTCAACTTTGCCATCAAACAAGTGAATGGAGTGTCCTTGTTGGCGAATGTGAACCAAGGATAGCAAGTTTCCGAATTTAGGCTTTTGTGATCCATAATTATGATTGTTGGGACATCTTTTGGTACTAATCACATCTAGAGCTTTTTGTTTACGCGTTTCGAACCATCTAGTGTGGTTCATCACCAAGACAAGACACAGAGTCAAATCATGGCAACATATTAAATAGTGATAGCGATGAAGAGAGTTAATTTTTTCACTGCTAGAGTTTAACAACTAGTTTTGGCTCAATATTAAAAATATAATATTATAATTAATGAATGAGGACTTTAACTGATTTTGACTAAATAATGAATGATAATTTAAAAAAAAAAATCATTAAATCATATTAATACCCTATAAAGGTTCAAACAAATAAATGTTTAGAATTGACTGTCTAAATAAATATTTATCTAACTTATTTGACTAAGTCAAAATATAATTAAATTTTAAGCTATGACTAAATAATAAATATGATAGGATCAACTAATGATTAAATAAATATAAAGTATTGAATAAATATTCTATTAAACAGGAGTGGCAGGAGGGGGGGGGGATTCTCATTAATCTCAAAGGAATCATTGAATTTAGTTATTCTTGGGGGCTAGGCTGGAAGACCAATAACCAAGCTGAATCTTATGGAATGCTCCTGGGACTAATATTGGCACAAAGAAATGGGATAAAAAATATTCAGGTGTTAGGAGACTCCATGATCTTATCAGGCATATGATCTAACATGAATCAAATCATTATGAGAGCTCGAAACTTGCTCCCTTCTTTCGACTCAGTGACCTTTTATCATGTCTTAAGGGGAAATAACCATGATGTTGATAGACAGGCCGATAAGGCAAGCCATCTAGAGGAGGAAAATGTGTAATAAAAAATGTCATGAGAATGACAAAAAAATCCTTAAGAAAATGAAGAGAGATACATGTAGGCCAGAAATAAGGTCTCAAAGAATAGCTATGGAAGTGAAAAATTTGCATCTAACATGCCATAATTATATGAAGCGCCCCCCCTTCACCCCCTAGTTCTCTCCTGGCATCTTCCCCTCCTCCCCTCCCCCTACCTATCCCTTGTTATGAATATAATTCATAACAATTAAATAAATATTAATATTAATTAGGTTAAATAGGCATTAAGTTAGGTGAAAAGGCATGTATAAAAGACATGCCCATTCACGAAAGGTCACCTGCTGAGGTATAAAAGCAAGGCCTCATTGTAACATTCAAATCATTATATATCATCTTATACAAATTTATATATTAATAAATTATTATTATTAAATATTTGTGTGTATTTTTACATTCAAGCCGTCAAGCTATCAGTTTTCATACTTCAGCGATAAGTGTTAATGCTACAGTGGTATCAGAGCCATGGCACATGATATAATCATGCGGGCCTTTGAATGTAGTTTGCCGCACAATATGCCATTACGTTCACATCTTGATTACGTTGAATAGTTTAGTATTTAAGAAGTATTTCAGCATTTAGAAAAATCATGTGCAGTAGTTAAAGCATGTCAAAAGGAAATCGACAATAAGGAAGAGAATAGTGACAGTGAAGAAAAGGAACAAGGGAAAACAGAAGAAGAAGATTTTGATCATAATGATAACCCAAAAGAAATAAGTGATAATTCATCTACTCTGATTACAGGTGTTGATCACTATCAATGTAACCCTATAGAAACAAAAGAACAAAATCAAGGTATTTCTACTTGTTCACAGTTCCAACAATAATGCCAGTTCATTCCCAGGCCACTTTATGGAAGCCATAACACAGATTCTCAGTTAAGAAATGGTGTGCGTTTTCAAATACAAGTTACACAGATAACCAATGAGGGAAGGAGCCAAAATAATTACAGCCATGATATCGGCCCAGGATAACTGACCAGGAACTTCAAAAAATATGTGGTGATTCAAACTCTATTGTTAAACCTCTTTTTGAGAAAACACTGAGTGCAAGTGATGCAGGTCGGATAGGACGCTTAGTTCTTCCAAAAGCATGTGATGAGGCATATTTTCCATCAATATCACAGCCAGAAGGAGTACCTTTGAAAATTCAAGATGCTAGTGGAAAGGATTGGGTATTTCAGTTTCGATTTTGGCCCAATAATAATAGTCGAATGTATGTTTTAGAAGGAGTAACACCCTATATACGGTCCATGCAATTACAAGTTGGTGATATAGTGATCTTCAGTCAGCTTGAACCAGAAGGACAGATAATTATGGGTTTTCGAAAGGCCTCAAATACCACATCTAAACAGGAAGCTCAGCCTTCAACAACAACCAATGAAGCCTCTCCAAATATGGGATGTGGTCCTGGAACTTTTGAAAACATGTCAACAAATAGCAATATTTCTGAGATCCCATTTCATTCAAGAATACATCAAAAACCTTTATGTGCAGAATATTGCTCAGAAATTGAGTTTAGGGAGCCACAATGGATCAATTGTGATATGCGCAATTTCAGAATGGATATTTTGGGTTAGTTTGGTGCTATTATGGCAGACCCACCCTGGGATATCACATGGAATTTCCATATGGAACAATGGCTGATGATGAGATGAGGAATTTGAATGTGCCAACTCTACAGACTAATGGTCTCATTTTCCTTTGGGTTACTGGACGTGCATTGGAACTTGGACGAGAATGTCTGGAACTATGGGGTTATCGTCACATTGAAGAGCTTATCTGTGTGAAGACTAATTAGCTTCAGCGAATTATTAGAACAAGGAGAATAGGCCACTGGTTAAATCACAGTAAAGAACATTGTCTTGTTGATATTAAGGGTGATCTAGAAGTGAACCGTAACATTGACACAGATGTCATTGTTTCTGAAGTTCGAGCGACAAGCCTGGAATACCCTCAGTATAACACCCTCTGCATATGGCTTTATAGCGATGACGAAGGAACTCTGCGGAATTTTCCGGTACCTGTGGTCCCTGAAGAATCAAGAAGTCATAAATATGCCATAGAAAGAGTTGTTGCAAGGAAGGCCCGCGTTGATGTAAAACACGTAGCCTAGCATGGCATCTTGTCTCCACAACAATCAAATGTGTTGGATTGTGGGTTCTATGTTATGAGGTTTGCAGTGGAGTTTTTAAAGAATGCACACTCACCTCATCCTTTACCAATACATGATTTTTTTAAAATCCTATACTATGCTGTTAACGGGAAAATGAAAGTGAAGTTCGCTCCAAAGGCTCGATGGCGATTAAGATATTTTATTGGATCAGTGAACAGAGATGAGAGGGGCTGGACGATAGAAATTTCTGAAGGGAAGCCATTCACCATAGACATTCTCCCATACTGTGATCCATTCGAAATTATTGTTGTTGATACAAATGAATTCCAGGCTAATATGTTAAATAAAGTAAAGCCCGTTTATGTGCCATCGAGTTATGTAATTGAGCATTGGAATTTTATCCACGATAATAAAACGCGGTGAGGTTACGGGCTCAACTGACATGACCAAAAAACGTGGCCAGAACCAGTTCAAAAAAAAAAACACATGCAAATCGACATTCAAAAAAAAAAAAAATCATCGATTTATATGACCATTTAAAAAACTTTATAATATTTTTTTTTTGTGTAAATCAACTTTTTATATTAAGACAACAAAACATATTTTACAAAAGGTCTGCTCGAGCAGACAAAAGCCTGAAGCTCTACTTTGCAAACACAACAACTTGACCAAAGGGACCTCCTTCAGAACCCCAAAGAAAACGGGCAGTCGGAAAGGATAGACTATCCACCTCGGCCTCGAAGAGAAGACAAGAAGAGAGCAGTGCTAAGCAAGAAGTAACCAGACGAACAGAGAAACAAGAGCCCTACAAAGGATTCTACCCAACGTGGGTAGAATCATCTATTCGGCCTTTTTTTCCTTTCTTTTTACCAACTTTGACCCAACCAAGATGATTCTGCTGCGCTGGCATGATTTGCAAACTGAGCTGGGCTGATGGAGAGATCTCCTTGTCTGAATCCGATGGAGAGGACTCAAGAGTTCTTTTCTGCGAGATAGGTGGGACAGTGGATTCCTCAGGACCAGTTGAGGGCGGATCCTGTGCCAGCGTTGCGTCCATACCATCCTCATCCCCTTCCTCTTCACCTGAGCTGGAATCAAAATCATCCATGGGGGGCGGGTCAAAAGGTTTCCAACTTTTGGATTTCGGCTTAGGAATGACATTCTTCTTTTGGGCAGGGATCGCTGGACACGAGCTTTGAAGGTGCCCTGTGAGATGGCAATTTCTGCAGCGGAACGCTGTGTTCTCATAATCCAGGGTCTGAGTCCAGTGGAAGTCTCCAAATTTGAGAATAATCTGATCCGATAGTCCTTTAAAAACTTTATAATATAACTAAAGTATATATATATATATATTATATATATATATACTATATTATTATAATAGTTTATAATATTTAATTTAATTTTTTAAAAAAATAGAATTTTGAAAAATTATTATTATTAAAAAAAAAAGAAACCTTGGACTCAAAATAGAGTTATTAGCGAATTATGCCCTGAACCAACTTTTCGGCTTCCATTATGCCGAGACCAACCGAAAAGACCAAATTGCCAGCAATATAGGCTTTGAGGATAAAGCTTCTGAAGGAAGGGCTTTATGTTATGAATATAATTCATAACAATTAAATAAATAAAATAAATATAATATTTAATTTAGGTTAAATAGTCATTAAGTTTAGGTGAAAAAGTCACGAAAGGTCACCTGCTTGAGGTATTTAAAAGCAGGGCCATTGAACATTCAAATCATTATTATTTCATCTTATATAAATTATATATAAAATAAATTATATTATTAGAAATACCTGTGTGTATTTTTACATTCAAGCCTTCAAGTTATCAGCTTTTCATACTTCAGCCATAAGTTTTTATGCTACAACCCTCCCCATTCCCCCGCCTCCCCTTTCCTCTTTCTCCCATTCCGCCTCCCCTACCCCCTTCCTTGTGGCCCCTCCATTTTCTAACCACCACCTCTATGTTATAACCACCAACCTGGGCTCCTTCTCCCCCTTTCGCATCACCCTCTGCAGGATCCTGCCAACCATGCTGACTTGTGGCAAGCCGGACATCCAGACTCACTCAAAACGTGGCATCCTATGGAAATTTTGTACCACACCTATTTCAATATTAAGTCACAACGTACGGCCTCACCATTTTTGCCCTGGTTCTTGGAGAATTTAGTAGTACAACACATCGGGTGTCTGAAGGGATTTGAGTTTTACAGAGCAAAATTTAATTCAAGACCTCAGTGAAGTGGGGCTCGCTCGTGGGAGAATTGTGGGAATAACTATTAGAGATAAGGATCTTGGTGGGAAATTAATGGAGGAGGGTGGAATTATGATGGAGTACTCATGGGATCTTGATTGCAACAATCTCCTCGCTCATCTCTATATCACCTCTTGGTCAGGAAGTAGGTATAAAGTGAAAACCAGTATGTGGATTTTGTATGTTTTTAAGGTTTGAGAGTGGGACGATGGCCTCTACGAAAGACTGGTGGCTAGAGCCGAGGCTGGTGTGTATCAGTTTCAGTGTCACTGAGGCTTGGAATCATGCTGTGAAGAGTCAAAATGAGGGCAGGAAGATCTGTATGTCTGAGGTTTTATAGGAAAATAAATAAATTCTAAGTATAATTGGAAGATCGCGAGTGCTGGGCTTGGGTTGTTCTGAGTGTTTGCAGTCATACTAGATTTGGGACACCAGGTGGGTTCGTAATTCTCTCTAGAAGAGGGAGGAGAATTGGAGTCAACATGAGGTTGGGCGGTGCATTCTTGCTGAGGATTAGGGCAGTCTGTTGTGGGTGAGAGAGGGTGGCTGGCTATGGGAGATCATGGAAACAGTGCCAACTTCTGGAGCTTGATAAAGAGTGAGGTTTTGGAAACCAACATTTAGGGTACTAAAGACAGTTCTTGGTCGGGCACATGGGGAAGCCACAGGCCGAGGTCTAGTGGGCTAAGGGTTGGTTCCTTGGTGCAAGGTGGCAGATACAGACCCTCTTGTCTCACCTGTGTTCATGATCATTGGGACCTGCGGGAAGCACTGTCAGAACTCCAATGCAGCATGCATCAACGAATGCATGAGAACATGACCATGCAAGAAAGGGACATTGAGAAATGGGAATGCGTTAGGCAACTTGAGGACGAAGTGGATGCACTGCGCCATCAGCTGAAAAATTTGAAGATCAAGGCGAAAGCCATGGAGGACAATATGGAGGCAAATGTGGAGGGCGTGAGAGGCCAAGATAATTCCAAAGACTCAAAAGATGCCTCCCCGGGCTTGGATCTAAACAGCCTAGCCCCTATGGATATCTGACCACCTCTGTATTGGTTTTGTTTTTGTTTTATCAAAATGATGAACTGTAAATGTATATACCTCTTATTTCAATTCTGTCAAAGTT
>APFE030766421.1:93653-134255 GCA_000404065.3 Pinus taeda | reverse complement strand
AAACTCTCAAAATGTGAATTTGGCAAAACATCTCTAAATTATTTGGGTCATATAGTAGGGGGTGGTGAATTGAAAATAGATCTCTCTAAAGTGGCAATCATTGTACACTGGCCTAAACCCAAGTCTGCTATAGAAGTGAGAAGCTTCTTAGGAGCAACACAATATTGGAGGAAGTTCATTTCTAATTTTTCCTCAATTGCAGCTCCCTTAACCTCTTACCCTGGACCTCTTACCGGGGGGCTTTTTCCAGTTCTGGAAAGTGCAAGATAGAGAAGGCATCGAGAGGTTTAGAGAGGCAGCGTAGTGCTTTAGAGGGAGTCTGTAATTTTGTTGGGATTAGTTGAGATCTAGCGCTAGAAGCTGGGGTGTTGTTGGATTATTGGGGCCTAACCCAGGTTCAGAGTTGATTTAGCCAAACAAATCTCAGTGCTTCTGGCCCTTTCGACAATAGTCCGCGGAGTGCGGACTGAGGTCTCACCTGAAGTAGTATGGGAGGGTGCTAGAACCAGGTTTCCTCACCGTGGAGATGTCTGATGAGTTCAAGTGGTTCGTAGTTCGACCCTGCACGCACCTCGCTTCGCGCACCTTCCCTTACCTTGCACCCTGATATACTACCTTCGCGCAGCCCTACTTGGGGGCCAAATGTTGTTATTACCCAAGTCCTTACTTATTATTTTGTTGTTAGTTGGTTGTCTTAGCCTACTTGCATGCTTTAAGTTATACTTAACAATATAAACCATTCATTCAGGTGTGTGCAGTAAAGAAACAATATATTCACAAATTATATCAAACATGCATTAACCCAAGAACAAATACACAACTTGATAATAACCTTCTCTTTATTATTCCTTCTACTGTTACAGACTTGACTTCGCCCTGCGCACTCAGCTTCAAACTACTAGGCTTCTACGCACTCAGCTACAGAGCCTTCTCCTTCTCTACGACCCAAAGACACACTTAGTCACTTAAACTCTTTCTTCTTTCTCTACTACTTCTCTCTCTTACACTTAAAGCCTCACTCTATTTATATAATCCCATGGTCTGCGACCATGAGTAGATCTATTCAGCTGACATTACATTACAAAAATAAGGAGAACAACCATGTGACTCTATCATACATTTCGCGCTCCACGCCCGCAATTCGCGGAGTCTTTACAATAAGATTAGGTCAAAACATGGGCTTTGAACCCAAAAACATGCCTTGGGGGGATTCCATGCCCAACAGGCCCCTAACACAAACATTGTGACTTGCCCTCGAGTCACTCTATCACCGCAACGATCTTTGCACGGAGTCCCACCAACTGTTCTCGAACTATGCTGAGGTCAGCAACGCACTGAGCTGTTGCTTGCTGGATCTGCTACATCTGCTATTACGAGACCTCTGTGTCTGGGGTGCTTCTCTGCATTAATGTGTGCATTCCCTGTATGTGCACAAACTTTCCTTCGATGTTTTCCATGATAGTGAAGGCCTCGTCGATCCAAGGCTGGATGTGTGCTTTGAGAACTGATTCCTTGTGTTGCGCTGTGTCCACCTGCTCCTTCAATGATCTAGCTTGCTACATCCTCGCAAGCCTTTGGGTGAGGACTACTGTCTGCGCAATTCCTCAGACACTATCGTATTGTTGTTGGAGTTCTCGCGCTTCTATCTCCAAGCCCTGGATATTGGGGTCCTCCTATAGAGTCGTGAGGACCTCAAGTGCTTGTTCCAACATGTTGGTACAGTCTCACACTACACCTCCGATCTCCTTCAGTCTTACTGTGATAGTGCTAACGCCTTGTTCTCTGGCTTCCGAGGGAATGGATGGCTGCGCCTTTAATTACAGCTCAATGATCTGAATATTTAACTCCAGCTGAACCTTTGTCGTTTCTTCCCTGGCCTCATACACTCCTATTGCTAACCTGTGGATCTGCACCTCCACTGGTAGGTCTGCTGGGAGGGCCAGCTCCGGGACGCTTCGGCAAGCGTCGTCTACCACCTGCACTAACTGTTGATTTTGCGACACCAATTCGTCGCACTGCAAGGTGAGTTTTTCCGTGTTTATCTTTTGCTTGTTGAGACTTGGAGCGTGCGGCTCTCCCTAGCGTGCAACGCTATTGTTATCCCATCCTGTAACAGATATAGTGCCTCACGCTGAAGGGCAGCCAGATTAAGGCCAATGCCTTTCATCGTGCTAACCGAAAATCTATTGTCCTCATTCTATGTCACTAGAGCCCCTTCCGACAACACTATTGTGATTCCCATCTGTGCGCATAGCATTTTCTCTACTGCCGAGGATCCTGCTATGAGGTGGGTTGAAAGGGTACCAACCTGGGGGGGTGCACCTATAACTCCCGCAACTGCGCTCTGAGGGCCCCCAACATAGTTTGGTGCTCCTGCATAAAATCCTGAAGAGCCTCATTGGTGACATTGCGCACTGTCTCGTCAATGTCATGCAAATAAGCCTCGGTTAGGGTGATTGGGTCAATGGCCAATTTTGAGGCCTTGAACTTCTTCCTCGATCCTGCTTGCTCTGCTGTGTGTGGGCGTTTCAACTGTGTGGACGCGGTTCATGGGTTTGTGCCTCTTTCTTCTGTTTCTACTTCCTTTGCCTCCTACCCTTGTGAGGGCATTTCTTGGCCCTTACCCGCCTTCGTGGTTGCTTCTTATGCTGCTGTGGCTGCTTCTGTGGCCTTTTTCTGCTCGACGGCTTTCTGTGCCGCTTACTACACTGCTCGCACCTCGGCTGCTGCTGTTTCCTTCCGCCTTTTCTCGGCTAACTACGCGATGTGCAGCTTGGCATCGTCTTTCTTCTTCTGCGTTGCCACCCTCTTGAGTTCCGCAAGATCTGGGGTGCGCCATTCGGAGGCCATGCCTCCAAGACAGTGAAAATGGCATCGTCAGTGGCTACAATTGGTAGCTTCGTCCACTACTTCGCTGGATCCTTGGGTGCCCTGATAAAGATGTTGTGCATGTCTGCCTTAAATTCTGCAAAACTCTACAGATTGTTGTACACCATGGGCGACAACTGTGGCTTACAGTTGATCCACATCTGGATGGTCATCTCCATGAGCACCCAAAAGATTTTGGTGTTGCGGATCCTTGTCGCATCCTTCGTGGCCCAGAGCGAAGCGTACTTCGCATCCTTTGGTAAATCTTTGTCAATTGTGGGGAATTGACTGTCCTTCGGCAGTTCCCCCGCTACGAGCACTATGGATAGCAACAACCACGCATAGTGGAAGGTTTGACCCAGCTCCTGGGCTTCGTGGCGATTTTCTAAGAATTATGTGCAGAAGAATTCGAACCAGCTAAACTGGACCCCCTCCACGCATTGCTCAACCCGTACAACCACCAGCGCAGATACCTCGTCTGCGTGACACTTCCGCATAACTTTGCCTACGAGGATTTGGGTAGCTACGCAGACTGCTTTGTCCTTGATGATGGAGATGGCGTAGCCCCTCTTCTATTTTTCCATCTTATACCTCATTTTCATGGCCTTTATAAGGGCCAAATCACTGACCTTTCCTTTTGATATGGTCGCGAGGTCCTTTACTTTGTATTGGAGCCGAGAAACATGATGCATTAGGTCTGCTGTGATGGGGATGGGCTCCGCCAGCCATAGATACCCATCATGCACCAGGAAAAGCAGATGCCTGATAATGAAAATGGTTATTGGGGGGCGGTGGAAATGCGACACCCAAAGTAGGTTCAACAGCCTAGCCTTTTTCACACCGCGCAACCATTTCCGCTACTCCAATGTTGTTAATGCCCCTGTGGTGTGCTGCTTCATGCGATTCCCAGTCTCAAGGTGAGGGAACTTCTCGCGGTCAGCGAGGTCCCAATCTTCAAATTTCATAGTTGGTACGCGACCCAGGTGCGTGCCTTCAAACATAATGCCATCTGGGAGGAGCAGGTCTGGAACGAACTCTTGGTCTCGTCCAGGTCTTTAGGTACTTTGGCCTTCCCTTTCCGCGAAGGGACATATGCGGGTAGCTTAGTTGCAGAGTGCCTAAGCTGGTATCCACGTCCATGCCTTCGTCCTCTTCCTCTGTGATAACAAGGGCTTGCAAATCTTCTTCTTCCTCATCTGCTTCTATTATGACAACTTTCCCCTTCTCTTCCATTGACAATTTGTTGTGCAGCGGGTTCCTTGGGGACACGCGTATGGGGCCCATTGCTTGTTTATCCTTCTTGGGTCTTGGCGTACGTTGTGATTTAGGGATCTCTGCCACAAACCCGACACCTTCTGGAACATTCTCCACAATTAGGGCCTGCACAACCTCACCAGCAACTACCTCTTCTATTCCTAGACCATCCTTAGTTGTTGTCATCATATCTAGGCTGTAATCTGTCATTTGTGAATTCAGGGGCTCAATCAATGTTCGAATCACAATGCTCAGGGCTCTGCTCAATCACTCAATTCACAAATGACCAAGTGTTGTTTGCTGGGCAGCCCATTGTGTTTTATAGCACTTTTTAAATTTGAATTCGACCGTTCCCCCCCATTCTAGTTCATTAATGCTTTCTTGGCGGCAGATTTTCCTAAATCTTGCCCATAAATCGCGTCTTAAATGCTTGCCGCTTGCTCTGTTTGTCCTCAAGTCGAGCATCCCATTGTGAATAGTGACTTCAACAGTCACTTTCTGGCCAACTCGCGGCCCCCTACACAGTCGCGAACCCTGTGAATCTCTGCTTCTACGCGCATCTCCAATATTGCGCAGCTCCTTAGCAGAATAGTTTATAGTCCTGCTCTTCCTTCCAACTACCTGGAGCATTAACATTGTCCTTCCCTTAGCTAGTCAGGTGGTCGCACCACCCATGCAGGACTCCATCCTATCCTCCATCACGTTCTCAGAGAATCCCCACCTTCTATTGTTAGGGTTGGCATCACGCACTTCACCATTGGCAACACGCTACCCTGGTCACTTCACTTGGTGATATGCAGTCCAGGCCAAGGCATCCGACTAACCAATTCATGGCGATAGTTCTCAAACTTGTCAGTATGATCGTATGCACCTTGCCTTACCATCCTAGTTTTTTCGGCGAGAAACTCTTCCTTTATCTCGTCTTCCAGCGTCTTGACCTCTGTTTCCATCAAAGCGCTTTTCTTTCTTAACCATACCCTTTCTTTTTCGAGTTCGCGGAGTCTAAGGTTTCCCTATTGGATTTCTTCCTCAAGTCTCATGTGTTCTGTTTTTTTTGGTTGTGTGATTCCTTCTTTTCGGGCTTCGCGAGTCGTCGTATCTATGGTTGCTACTATGCGCGGACTAGGCTTTGCATGCTCCATAGGGATGACAACATCTGCTTCATCCTTCAGCCTCGGAAGTGCTTACGTGGTCAGGGTTTTGCACATGGTCCTATAAGCCCATAGAATCGTTGGTACGCGCAGATCCCAGTCAATGCATCTCACATGGTAGACCGCGTTCAGTACTTCGCACACTTAATCAAAGGCTTCCACGCAAATAATATTTGGCGCGCTTGCTCTTATCATACTTCATCGTTCACACCATCGTCTTGCCCGCTCCTGCTTGGTCTTGTTACCTATCGTGAGGACTGTGTGCATTTGTGTAAGTTGCGTACTATACGCCCGTACCCATCTGGAGAGGTGGGCGTGGAGGCTGTTTCATCCATCATACCCAGCTTTCATCTACTTCTGAGACTTTCCAAACCACATGAGCATCATCAATTTGCATTTGCGCAAGTCCTCAAAATTCCGCTGGTGCGTACCCCACCACCTTGCGGGCGTAGTGTGCAGTACCCATTTTAGAGCATCGAACCGTTGTTGTTCTAGCACTTCTTTTTCAAACTTGTTCAGGAAATCATCCACCGCTGTCAACCCATCATACATAGGCAGTTTTATTACCTATGTTATCATGCAAAGTAGTGACCTTATCATCATGTTGCAGTTGAGCATGGTTACCTCGTGTAACTGGTTCTACCATCATTCTATCTCTTCCTCCGAATTTGAGGTGCAAGAGCTTTCGCGCTCCCACGAAATCCTGCCATCCATTGTAGGATTCACCCAATCCTGCTCCCGAGTGGTTATCTTGTAGATACAATCTAGATCGTCGTCTTTGTCGCAGTTGCTCACCGGCTCTGTGTAGTGCGATCCTTCCGTAGGGTCTAAAGGTAACACTACGCATAGTGACTTTTTTCTCAAAAATCATCTTACGCTTCTTTAGATTTATCACCCCATTCATGTCAGTGACCCAATCTATTCCCAGTAGTGCGGGATAGGGATTTCTATCATCAACAATCTCTATTACTTCGAAATCTGCAAGCGTGCTCGCACCTTCGATATCTACCATTATTCCTTGCAATCTTCCCATCAGTAGGATCTTTTGTTGGTTCGCCATCCACAATTGAATAGGAGATCATTGCAACACGGGCCTGCCCATGCGCTCCCATGTCTGCTTTGGCAGGACATTCGCGTCTGATCCTAGATCCAAAATCACTTGATCCATCTCATATTCCTTGATTTGCGCAGTCAATCTTATCTCCCTTCTTGTTCGCATTGTGTGCTTCCTGAGCTTTCGAACTACACGTGGTTCTCCTAGTTGAGCACATCTAGTGATGAGTTCTTATAGCCCCTTTAGTGCTTTGCTGTCGCGCAACAACTTCATGCATGTCTCCAGAAAGGTAGTGAGCAGTGATGGGTCCATCTCCGGTTCTAGTTTGTCTTTACTACCTGAAGTGGAGGCCTCCATGAAGCTCTTCTTAGCTTCCATGAATGTCTCCTTAGCGCGCTCCAAATCAAATTTTGGTTCCTTTGTTAGAGCCTTGCGAACCCAGGCACTCTCTTCGGGTTGCTTGCCCTTGTCATCTCCTGTCATGATACTACTTTGGAGCATGATGTTTACATTCAAGTCCTCTTCGCGCGACTCAGACCTCATCATTTGCAGGTTTCGAGTCGGGGGAGGTTGGAGTGTTCCTTTATCACGCAACCTCACTATTAGTGTGGGGTAGTCCTCCGTCTCATGATCAAACTGGGTACAATATAAACATGATGCTCTCGTCGGATTTGTACAATCGTGGGCATAATGCCCTTGCCCTCCACAATTGTAATAGATCAGCTGTCCGCGACCCCTTCCTGGTCCCATTCCACCTCGACCTCATTCGCGCCCTTGAAATCCATTGCGCGCCATCCTTGTATTGTGATTGAGGGCTCACATTTCAGTCTGAACTATGTAGGTAGCAGTTTGATCCATCATAAGTTCATAACTTCTACAGGCACGCTCATCATGGCCTATTGACCTGTAGAAATTACAGAACAACTGCTGGGACATCTGCGTATACTTCTGCAACAGATGGCAGTTATATGTAGCATGATTCCCTCCTATCTGACAAATCGCACACCATAATGCAGGCGTCACGCTTGGTCCTGCTTTTGCCTTTGGTTTCAATGGCATTGGCCCTCCTCTAGCTAGGTACTTTGCGAAGGCTGGACAATGGTCCTTGTTATGTCCCTGGCTTTTGCAATTTATGCACCATACCTCCCCGCACGCCTCTGGGCAAGTTGTCCTGTCTTGTTTCAAGCTTTGCATCTCAAGACACAAGTTTTTCAACTGTGCATGGATCTGTTGCACTCCCAGGTTAGGATCTTGTATTGGGGTCTTGTGCAGTCTCATTGTGATCTCCAAAGCTTCGGCCTGAGTGGATAGCTTCTGCTATGACAACACGGTCCTTAGATGCGGCGTTAGCGACACTACAAACCATGCGTGTGTTTCCCATCTGTCAAGGTCATGTTGGCTTCACGAAACATACCCTTCAGTCTCTTATCCAGCTCCCAGGGGATCTCAACTAGAAGCATCGCGATTTCCTTAAATCCGATAATCGATTGTGTCTCTGATTTTGGCCTGCTAAATTCCTTGTTTAGCGCAGCTTGGATATCCGCGATCCTTGCATTTGGATTGTCATTGGATTGATTAATGTACCAGTTCAGTGCGTGATCCTGCAATGCACTTACCAGTGTTGCCTTCTTTATATTTTCATCCGTGATTGTGCTTCCCATACAGCCTTTACCACGAACCAAAATTGGTCCCGATCTTCGTTCCCTACTCCTTTGAACATTGACAACTTCATTGCGCTCGCCATATTGAACTATGGTGGTGGTGGAGGTGGTGTGGGTGAAGATGGTGAAACTGGTGGTGGTGTAGGTGGAAGTGGTATGAACGGAATTCGCTGCCCTATCAAACTAATCGCACTTCTTGGTGAATTTTTCGCAAGCTCTTCCTCGCTTTCCCGCGGAGGTGAAATCAAGGGGCTAGTTTCTATCTCTGTGCTACATTCGTTTCTATAGATCCTCCCACTTCACGTAGCCCCAAACATCAATTTATTCGCATAACCCACTTTTCACACAGTAGCATTTTAATCCAAGTGTTCAAAGATTTAACGTACTTACCTCGCAGTCCTTTGAGGAAGTGTCATTCCACCTCACTGTAGCTGACTGAAGTATCTACTGCAAACTCCGTGATAAACCCTCCTATAATTTGATCGAGCTAATGGTCCACAGTGCGTGCAATATTATCTTTCGATGCTTCTAGTCTACGCACCAACTCTGGAGTCCACACAATAGGCTTGTCAAGCCTACACCTTCCTTGACTTTCTGGTAGCTTCACGATCCACTCGTACAACTCAGAGGGGAAGGATGTAAAGAAAATTTCATGGATTTCCGTGTATAAGTAGCGCTCTAACCACTCTTCCTTTGATACTCGCGGATTCCTGTTTTCTTGCGCTGCAAATTCTTGAATTTTCCTGTCCAACCACTCTTCAATTTCTTTCTTTGTTAGATTCCAGTGACATGACATCATACATCTCTTATGCAGATCCTGGTCCCAACAATGAAACCATTTGTTGGCTTAATAGGGCCTAACCCAGGTTTAGAGTTGATTTAGCCAAACAAATCCCGGTACTACTGGCCCTTTCGGCAACAGTCTATAGAGCATGGACTGAGGTCTCACTCGAAGTAGTATGGGAGGGTGCTAGAACCAGGTTTCCACACCCGGGAGATGTCTGATGAGTTCGACGTTGCGTGCACGTCGCTTTGTGCACTTTCCCTTACCTTGCATCCTGATATACTACCTTCGTGCAACCCTACTCGGGGGCCGAACCCTATTATTACCCAAGTCCTTACTTATTATTTTGTTGTTAGTTGGTTGTCTTAGCTTACTTGCATGCTTTAAGTTATACTTAACAATATAAACCATTCATACAGGTGCGCGCAGTCAAGAAACACTATATTCATGTGAAATATCAAACATGCATTAACCCAAGAACAAATACACAACTTGATAACAAACTTCTCTTTATTATTCCATCTTCTGTTACAGACTTGACTCCGCCCTGCGCACTAAGCTGCAGGGGTTCGCGCACTCAGCTGCAGACTACTACGCCTCTATGCACTCAGCTGTAGACTACTAGGCCTCTACGCACTCAGCTGCAGAGCCTTCTCCTACTCTACGACCCAAAGACACACTTAATCACTTAGACTCTTTCTTCTTTCTCCACTACTTCTCTCTCTTACACTTAGAGCCTCGCTCTA
Source organism: Pinus taeda (assembly GCA_000404065.3). NCBI lineage: Eukaryota > Viridiplantae > Streptophyta > Pinopsida > Pinales > Pinaceae > Pinus > Pinus taeda. The sequence goes on along the minus strand of APFE030766421.1, from coordinate 124,737 downwards.
TTTATACAATCCCATGGTCCACACACTGTGGGTAGGTCTGTCCAGCCGACATTACATTACAAAACTAGGGCAGACAACCCTGTGACTCTATCATACATTTCGCGCTCCGCGCCCGCAATTCGCGGTCTTTACAACAAGATTAGGTCAAAGCTTGAGCTTTGAGCCCCAAAACATGCCTTGGGGGGATTCCATGCCCAACAGGCCCCCAACTCAAACATCGTGACTCACCCTCGAGTCACTCTGTCGCCACAATGATCTTTGCATGGAGTCCCTCCAACTATTCTCGAACTGTGCTGAGGTCAACAGTGCATTGATCTGTTGCTTGTTGGATCTGTTGCATCTATTGTTTTGAGACCTCTGTGTTTGGGTGCTTCTCTACATTAATGTGTGCATCCCCTGTATGTGGCAAGCTTTCCTTCGATGTTTTCCATGATAGTGAAGTCCTCGTTGATCTAAGGCTGGACGCGCACTTTGAAAACTGATTCCTTATGTCGCACTACGTCCACTTGCTCCTTCAGTGCTTTAGCTTGCTGCATCCTCACAAGCCTCTGGGTGAGGGCTACTGTCTGCACAGTTTCTCGGACACTGTCGTATTTCTGTTGGAGTTCTCGCACTTCTGTCTCCAAGTGCTGTATGTTGGGGTCCTCCTACTGAATCGTGAGGACCTCAAGTGCTTGTTCCAACATGTTGGTACAGTCTTGCACTACACCTCCGTTTTCCTCCAGTTTCGCTGTGATAGTGCTAGCACATTGTTCTCTGACTTCCGGGGGAGTGGATGGCTGCGCCTTTAACTACAGCTCGACTGATCAGGAGCTCAAGACCAAATGTCGAAAATGCTCAATTTTGAAAGTTCTCAGAACTGGTTCGAACTTGAATGACCGGATAGAGCTCGTCCTCCTAATTCTGGTGTCATGAACGATTCGAAAAACGGTCTCTGTATGAGGAAATTATGCCAAAAAGAAAAACTGCCTAATAACACTGAAATTTTGAATTTTTTCAAAAAAAAAATTTAAAATAGAATATTCCCAGGAATATTCCTATTGGACAACTAATAGCAGGCTGCCATGTGGCAGGCCTGGTGGCCACCACGTGGCCAGGGTGACGTCAGCAAGTATTATGGGTGCATTTCCAAAACTTTGGCATTTCTGTGGTTTGAACCTAAGACCTTATGTTTACAAGCGCTATGTGTTACCACTATACCACAGGACTGTCGTTGTATCACATATGAAATAAACTTTATTTAAGTTTAAAAGGTGCTTTGGGCGAGACCCAAAGGGGGCCAGCCCCCGTTCACGTGACCATAGCACCAAGACCACAGGCCATATCCCGAAACCACCGACATTTAATTCAGTTCAACGGTTATGCAAGTCATGTTCACATTGCATTAAAGCGGAGTTAAGCGTAGTTCAACGGATAGTTAGCCCAAATAGTTTGACACGAAATCCAACAAGTAACTGTTGTTCCGGAACTTGTGGTCACATGCGCGTTGGAACTGGAGTTAACTGCCAGTTAGTTTGGTGGGAATTTTGGGGGACCGCCAAATTTGGGCGGTCTCGCCATAATTGGTGGCCTAACTGGACTTCAACTAAAGTTAACTGGAGTTTTTCTAGGGCAGATTAGCTGAAACTTTAATGAGCCATATCTTTGGCTAGGAAAGTCCTTTTTGGACGATTTTTTTTTGATTTTGATTTTGAGTAATCAGATGATTCTGAAGCCATTGGCATAGGTTAGAGAGCAATCAGAGGCCGTTTGCGGGTGTTTTTGCTTCGTGGAAGTTCTAGGAGCCACCAAGGCCCAGCATTGTGGGAGTTGTATAGGGTTGCAGGTACCCATTGGATGAGAACCAGTAGTCATTCTCGAATTATTTGAGTGTTCTAAATCCATTTTTATAGTCCATTTCGCCTGTTAAGGCTTGTATTCAGCGGTACAATCATTTTGAGCTTTTAATCAAATCAAGAACATGCCCATTTGGGAGCCTTAGACCCAGCAGATGTAGCCCAAGAGGGGTGAACAACGTCATCATATGCTATTGCATCTGTGGTTGAGTTTTCTTTCAGAACAAATCTATTTTAGTATGTTAAACAACGAAATTAATTAATTCTACTACACATAAAATGGTTATAAACAGCTGAAAAACTCATTTGTTTTTAACTGCAAGACATGTACATCACTTAAACATGTATGTTTACTGAATTGAATACCTTACTAAGCATTTACAAGTATTTTCATATTCAGATCATCGACGATCTGAAGATTCAGCTCCAGCTGAACCTTTGTCATTTCTTCCCTAGCCTCACGGACTCCTGTTGCTAACTTGTGACTCTGCACCTCCACTGGTAGGTCTGTTGGGAGGGCCAGCTCCAGGATGCTTCGGCAAGCGTCTTCTACCACCTGCACTAACTGTTGATTTTGTGACACCAATTCGTCACATTGCAAGGTGAGTTGTTCAAAGTTTATCTTTTGCTCGCTGAGGACTTGGAGCGCGTGGCTCTCCCTAGTGCGCATCTCTGCCGTTATCCCATCCTATAACAGATATAGTGTCCCAAGCGAAAGGGTATCTAGATTAAGGCCAAGGCCTTTCATCATGCTAACCAAAAATCTATCGGCCTCATTTGATGTCACTAGAGCCCCTTCCAACAACACTATTGTGTTTGCCATCCGTGCATGCAACATCTTCTCTGCTACTGAGCATCCTGCTGTGAGGTGGGTTGAAAGGGTACCAACTTGAGGGGGTCACACTTGTAACTCCTGCAAATGTGCTCTGAGAGCCCCCAACACAGTCTAGTGCTCCTGCATAAAATCTTGAAGAGCCTCATTGGTGACATCCACACTGTCTCATCGATGTCATGCAGATCACCCTCAGTTAGGGTGATCGGGTCAATGGCCAATTTTGAGGCCTTGAATTTCTTCCTTGGTCCTGCTCGCTCTGCCGTGTGTGGGTGCTTCAACTGTGTGGACGTGGTTCATGGGTTCGTACCTCTTTCTTCTGTTTCTGCTTCCTCTGCCTCTTACCCCTACGAGGGCATTGCTTGGTCCTCACCCGCCTTTGTGGTTGCTTCTTGTGTTGTTGCGGTTGCTTTTGCGGCCTTTTTCTGCTCGACGACTTTCTGTGTCGCTTCCCGCGCTGCTCGCACCTCGGCTGCTGCTGTTTCCTTCCTTCTTTTCTCGGCCAACTGCACGATGCGCAGCTTGGCATTGTCTTTCTTCTTTTGCGTTGTCGCCCTCTCGAGTTCCACAAGATCTAGGGCGCGCCATTCCGGAGGCCATGCCTCCAAGATAATGAAAATGGTGTTGTCAATGGCTACAAAAGGTAGCTTCGTCCACTGCTTTGTTGGATCCTTGCACACCCTAATAAAGATGTTGTGCATGTCTACCTTAAATTTTGCAAAACTTTGTAGACTGTTGTACACCGTGGACGAAAACCACGGCTTATGGTTGATCCACATCTGGATGGTCATCTCCATGAGCACCCACAAGATTTTGGTGTCATAAATCCTTGTCGCATCCTTCGTGGCCTAGAGCGAAGCGTGCTTTGTGGCATCTGGTAAATCTCTGTCAATTGTGGGGAATTGATTGTCCTCTGACAGTTCCCCCGGTATGAGCACTATGGATAGTAACATCCACACATAGTGGAAGCTTTTACCTAGCTCCTGGGCTTCACGACAATTTTCCAAGAATTCCATGCAGAGGAATTTGGACCAGTTAAACTGGACCCCCTCCGTGCACTTCTCGGCCAGTACGACCACCGGTGCACATACCTCGTCTGCGCGACACTTCCGCATAACTTTGCCTACGAGGATTTGGGTAGCTACGCGGACTGCTTTGTCCTTGATGCTGAAGATGGCGTAGCCCCTCTTCTTTTTTTCCAGCATATACCTCGTTTTCATGGCCTCTGTGAGGGCCAAATTACTGACCTTTCCTTATGATATGGTCACAGGGTCCTTTCCTTTGTATGGGAGCTGAGAAACACGATGAATTAGGTTTGTCGTGATGGGGATGGGCTCCTCCAGCCATAGATACCCATCATGAACCAGACAAAGCGGCTGCCTGATAACGAAAATGGTTATTGGGGGGTGATGGAAATGCGGCACCCAAAGTAGGTTCAACAGCCCGTCCTTTTCCACACCACGCAAACATTTCCGCTGCTCCAATGTTTTTACTACCCCCGTGGTGTGCTGCTTCATGAGGTTCCCAGTCTCAAGGTGAGGGAACTTCTCATGGTTAGCGAGGTCCTAGTCTTCAAATTTCATGATCAGAACGTGGCCAAGGTGCGTGCCTTCAAACGCAATGCCATCTGGGAGGAGCAGGGTCTGGAGCGAACTCTTGGTCTCATCCAGATCTTTAGGTACTTTGGCCTTCCCTTTCCTGGAAGCGACATAGGCAGGTATTATAGTCGTAGAGAGCCTAGGCTGAGTATCCACGTCCATGGCTTCATCTTCTTCCTCTGTGATAATAAGGGCTTGCAAATCTTCTTCTTCCTGATTTGCTTCTATTGTGACAGCTTTCCCCTTCTCTTCCATCGACAATTTGCTATGCAGCGGGTTCCTTAGGGACACGCATACGAGGTCCATTGCTTGCTTATCCTTCTTGGTCTTGGCGTATGCGGTGATTTGGGGATCTCTGCCACAACCCCGACACCTTTTGGAACACTCTCCACAATTAGGGCCTGCGCGGCCTCGTCGACGGTTACCTCTTCTATTCCCAGACCATCCTTAGTTATTGTCATCTTATCTGGGCTGTAATCTATCACTTGCGAATTCAGGGGCTTAATCAATTCTTAGTTCACAATGCTCAGGGCTCTGCTCAATCGCTCAATTCACAAATGACTAAGTGTTGTTAGTTGGGAAGCCCTTTGTGTTTTATAGCACTTTTTAAATTTGAATTCGACCGTTCCACCCCATTCGGGTTCATTAATGCTTTCTTAGTGGCAAATTTTCCCAAATCTTACCCCTAAATCGCATCTTAAGTCCTTGCCGCCCACTCCATTTGGTCTCAAGTCAAGCATCCCATTGTGAATAGTGACTTCAACGGTCACTTTCTGGCCAACGCACGCGGCAGCGCAACCCCCCATGCGCAGTCGTGGACCTTGTGAATCTATGCTTCTGCGTGCATCTCCAATATCGCGTAGCTCCTGGGTAGAATAGTTTATAGTCCAGCACTTCCTTCCAATTGCTTGGAGTGCTAACATTGTCCTTCCCTTGGCTAGTCAGGTGGTCGCACCACCTGTGCGGGGCTCCATCCTGTCCTCCATCATGGTTCTTGGAGAATCCCCACCTTCTATTGTTGTGGTCGGCATTGCGCACTTCATCATTGGCAATGTGCTACCCTGGTCATTATGCTTGGCGATATGCGGTCCAAGTCAAGGCATCAAACTAACCTATTCATGGTGATAGTTCTCAAACTTGTCAATATGATCATATGCACCTTGCCTTACCATCCTAGTTTTTTCGGCGAGAAACTCTTCCTTTATCTCGTCTTCTAGCTTCTTGACCTCTGCGTCCATAAAAGTGCTTTTCTTCCTTAACCACACCCTTTCTTTCTCGAGTTCACAGAGTCTAAGGTTTCCTTGTTGGATTTCTTCCTCAAGTCTCATGTTTTTTTTTTTTGTTCGTTGTGTGATTCCTTCTTTCCGGGCTTCACGAGCCGTCATATCTATGGTTGCTGCTATGCGTGGACTAGGCTTTGCATGCTCCATAGGGATGACAACATCTGCTTCATCCTTCAACCTTGGAAGTGCTCGCGCGGTCAGGGTTTTGCACATGGTCTTATAAGCCCATAGAACCATTGGTACGCGCAAATCCCAGTCAGGCGTCTCACATGGTAGACCGCATTCAGTACTTCGCACACTTTGTCAAAGGCTTCCACACGGATAATCTTTGGCACGCTTGCTCTTATCATACTTCGTTGTTCGAGCGATCGTCTTGCTCGCTCCTACTTGTTGGTCCTATTACCTATCGCGAGGACGATGTGCGTTCGTGCAGGTTGTGTACTATACGCCTGTACCCATCTGGAGAGGTTGGCGTGCAGGTTATTTTGTCCATCATACCCGGTTTTCATCCGCATCTGAGACTTTCCAAACTGCATGAGCATCATGTTTTTGCATTTGCGCCAGTTCTCAGAATTTCGCTGGTGCATACCCCACCACCTTGCGGGCGTAGCGCGCAGTACCCATTTCAGAGCATCGAACCGTTGTTGTTCTGGCACTTCTTTTTCAAATTTGTTCAGTAAATCATCCGCCGATATCAACCCGTCATATATAGGCATATTTCTTCCCTATGTTGTCACGTAGAGTAGTGACCTTATCATCATGTTGCAGTTGAGCGTGGTTACCTTGTGTAACCAGTTCTGCCATCATTCTATCTCTTCCTCTGAATCTGAGGTGCAGGAGCTTTCGTGCTCCCATAAAATCCTGCCATCTGCTATAGGATTCACACAATCCTGCTCCTGAGCGGTTATCTTGTAGATACAATCTAGATCGTCATCGTTGTCGCAGTCGCGCACTAGCTTTATGTAGCGCGATCCTTCCACAAGGTCTCGAGGTACCACCATGCATAGTGACTTTTTCTCAAAAATCATCTTACGCTTCTTTAGATTTATCACTCCATTCATGTCAATGGCCCAATCTATTCCCAGTAGTGCAGGATAGGGATTGCTGTCATCAATAATCTCTATTACTTAGAAATTTGCAAGCGCGGTCGCACCTTCGATATCTACCATTATTCCCTGCAATATTCCCATCAGTATGATCTTTTGTTGGTTCACCATCTACAATTGAATAGGAGACCATTGCAACGCGGGCCTGCCCATGTGCTCCCATGTCTGCTTTGGCAGGATGTTCGCATCCGATCCTAGATCCAAAATCACTTGATCCATCTCATATTCGTCGATTTGCACAGTCAATCTCATCCCCCTTCCTGTTCACATTGTGTGCTTCCCAAGCTTTCGGACTACGCGTGGTTCTCCTGGTCCAGCACATCTAGTGATGAGTTCTTGTAGCCCCTTCACCACTTTGCTATCGCGCAACAGCTTCATGCATGTCTCCAGAAAGGTATTGAGTAGTGATGGGTCCATCTCCAGTTCTAGTTTGTCTTTACTACCTGAAGTGGAGGCCTTCGTGAAGCTCTTCTTAGCTTCCATGAATGTCTCCTTAGCACTCCAAATCAAATTCTGGTTCCTTTGTTAGAACCTCACGAACCCAGGCACTCTCTTCGGGCTGCTTGCCCTTGTCATCCCCTGTTGTGATACCGCTTTGGAGCATGATGTTTACATTCGAGTCCTCTTCGCGCGGCTCAGACCTCATCATTTGCAAGTTTTGAGTCGAGGGAGGTCGGGATGTTCCTTTATCGCGCAATCTCGCTATCAGTGTGGAGCAGTCCTCCATGTCATGATCAAACTGGGTACAATATAAACATGATGCTCTCGTCGGATTTGTACAATTATGGGCATAATGCCCTGACCCTCTGCAATTGTAATAGATCAGCTATCTGCGACCCCTTCCTGGTCCCATTCCACATCGACCTCGTTCGCGCCCCTGAAATCCAATGTGCGCCATCCTTGCATTTTAATCGTGGGCTCACGTTTCAGTCTGAACTCTATAGGTAGGAGTCCGATCCATCATCAGTTCATAACTTCTACAGGTATGCCCACCATGGCCTGCTGACCTGCAGAAATTACAAAACAACTGTTGGGACGTCTCCGTATACTTGTGTAATAGATGGCAGTTATATGTAGCATGCTTCCCTCCTATTTGACAAATCGTACACCATAAGGCAGGCACCGCGCTCAGTCCTGCTTGTGCCTCTGGTTTCAATAGCATTGGTCCTCCTCCCGCCAGGTAGTTTACGAAGACTGGACAATGGTTGTTGTCATGTCCCTGGGCTTTGCACTTTATGCACCATACCTTCCTTCGCGTCTCTGGGTGAGTTGTCCTGTCTTGTTTCAAGCTCTGCATCTCAAGAGGCAAGTTTTTCAACTGCACGTGGATCTGTTGCACTCCTAGGTTAGGATCTTGTATCGGGGTCTCATGCAGTCCCATTACAACCTCCAAAGCTTCGGTCTAAGTGGATAGCTTCTGTTATGACAACGCGATCCTTACATGCGGCATTAGCGACACTACAAACCATTTGTGGTGTTGCCCATTTGTCAAGGTTATGTTGGCTTCACGAATCATGCCCTTCAGTCTCTGATTCAGCTCCCAGGGGGTCTCACTTGGAAGCATCGCGATTTCCTTAAATCCAATAATCGACTGTCTCTGATTTTGACCTGCTAAATTCCCTGTTTAGCGTAACTTGGATAGCTGCGATCCCTGTGTTTGGATTGTCATTGGAATGATTAATGTACCCGTTCAGTGCGCGATCCTGCAACGTACTTACCAGTGTTGCCTTCTTTATATTGTCATCTATGACTCCTTGTACTTCCCGTACAACCTTTACCATGAACCAAAGTTGGTCCGGATCTTCGTTCCCTACTCCTTTGAACACCGACAACTATATTGCGGTGGAGGTGGTGTGGGTGAAGATGAGAGTGAAGATGGTGAAACTGGAGGTGGTGTAGGTGGAAGCGGTATGCGCGGAATTCACTGCGTTATCAAATTGATCACACTTCTTGGTGAAATTTTCGTAAGCTCTTCCTTGCTTTCCCACGGAGGTGAAATCAAGGGGCTAGTTTCTATCTCTGCGCTACATTCGTTTATATAGATCCTCCCACTTCGCATAGCCCCAAAATTCAATTTATTCGCATAACCTGCTTTTCACATAGTAGCTTTTTAATCCAAGTGTTCAAAGATTTAACGTACTTACCTCACGGTCCTTTGAGGAAGCGTCATTCCACCTCGCTCTAGCTGACTGAAGTATCTACCGCGAACTCGGTGACAAACACTCCTATAATCTAATCGAGCCAATGGTCCATAGCACGCGTGATCTTATCTTCCGATGCTTCCAATCTACGCACCAACTCTAGAGTCCACACAATAGTCTTGTCGAGCCTACACCTTCCTTGACTTTCTGCTAGCTTCGCGATCCACTCGTACAAATCAGAGGGGAAGGATGCAAATAAAATTTCATGGATTTCCGTGTATAAGTAGCGATCTAACCACTCTTCCTTCGATACTCGAGGATTCCTATTTTCCTGCGCCACGAACTCGTGAATTCCAGTGACATGACATCATACATCTCTTATGCAGATCCTGGTCTCGACAACAAAACCATTTGTTGGCTTATTGGGGCCTGACCCAGGTCAGAGTTGATTCAGCGAAACAAATCCCAGTACCACTGGCCCTTTTGGCAACAGTCCACGGAGCGCAGACTGAGGTCTCACTCGAAGTAGTATGGGGGGGTGCTAGAACCAGGTTTCCTCACCCTGGAGATGTTTGATGAGTTCAAGTGGTTCGTAGTTCAACCCTGCGTGCACGTCACTTCACGCACTTTCCCTTACCTTGCAGCCTAATATACTACCATTGTGCAGCCCTACTCTGGGCCCGAACGTTTTTATTACCCAATTCCTTACTTATTATTTTGTTGTTATTTAGTTGTCTTAGCATACTTGCATGCTTTAAGTTATACTTAACAATATAAACCATTCATATAGGTGCGCGCAGTAAAGAAACACTATATTCACAAATTATATCAAACATGCATTAACCCAAGAACAAATACACAACTTGATAACAAACTTCTCGTTATTATTCCTTCTTCTATTACAGAGTTGACTTCACCCTGCGCACTCAGCTGCAGGGGTCCGCGCACTCAGCTGCGGACTACTAAGCCTCTGCGCACTTAGCTGCAGAGCCTTCTCCTACTGTACGACCCAACGACACACTTAGTCACTTAAACTCTTTCTTCTTTCTCTACTACTTCTCTCTCTTACACTTAGAGCCTCGCTCTATTTATAAAATCTCATGGTCCGCTGACCATAGGTAGGTCTATCCAATCGACATTACATTATGAAACTAGGGCAGACAACCCTGTGACTCTATCATACATTTCGCGCTCCGTGCCCACGATTCGCGGAGTCTTTACAACAAGATTAGGTCAAAACTTGGGCTTTGAGCCCCAAAACATGCCTTAGGTGGATTCCATGCCCAACAGGTATGAGATCGGATGGCTAGAGAGTTGAGTTCCAGCCAGCAAATTGATCAGCTGGAAGGGTGACGCAATTACTAGAGGTTGTGACACAGTGACAGCGCAAAGGAAGTGTGGGGCTAGCCACCTAGAGTCTGGATCAGATTCAAATTGCCAGTGGCAGTGTGAGAATATTTATCACTACCTCTTAGCTAGTTTATTCTCTGTATCAGATTGCGAGTTTGGGAATCTAAAGATTTGTACTTAGAAACTACTACATAATAATTAAAACCCTCAGCTGTTGCATCGTTTTTCCCACATTGGGTTTTTCCGAGGACGTTTGTCCAAAAACAATGGTGCATTTGTGTGTGTGTTTATTTATCTCATGTGTAGTATTTTGTTTCCGTACAATTTTATGTTGTGAAGGTTGCAATAAATTTTATTTCGATGTTTACTGTGTAACACTGTAAATGACTTGATTAATAAATTAACAAGTAGGATGAATTTAATCAGTTGCTGTAGTAGGAATTTGAGTCACCGATTTTCACAATTCCTGCCTCGCCCTTCTCTCCTTGCGCCATGGTCACCTCACGTCCACATGACCCATGGTTGGGGCCACGTGGCCCACCCCCCTCCCTCCAATACCAAAACCACATTAATTCAAATGAAAATTGTCCACTATGTATTAACAAGCATGTCTGGTGTGTGTAACGGTTCAATGGTTGGTTAATATCTATGAGGTCATGGGGTTGACTCCAACGGGGTCGTATGGTAACCATAACAAAATTCTGGCACATATCCCATTGACATGTTGTGGCCTTTCATTGGGCCACATGGTGCCCTCTGATTGGCCACATGGTGGCCCAGGATTAGCCCAAATCAAATCTCCTTCAACTAATCACATTGTGCCATGTGTCCTGTCTAAATTGGTCCTCCAACAACCGTATCGCCCAGTCATGATGCTAGCATCAACATGATGTTAGTGTATAGTTTTCCCAGTCAACCCTGCAAGTTAACTTTTTATATGTTTGCCAAAAAGTTCAGAACACAATAACTTTCACATGTGTCAGATTAAGGCTATTCAAGCGGTGTTGGAATCAGAACTATGAGATCTATGATTTAGTGCTAGTTTCAGAATATTTTGAGCACTTTGATTTTTCAACGTATTTTTTATCCTCTAGATCAGTTAGCCACGCACTTTGCTTGTAGATGAATGTTATTGTTTCATAGGAAAAATTAGTCTTGTTTTCATGCATTCAAATCACAACACCATCACCTTTCCACTCACTACACATCCCTACAAATTTATAGTGAGCTAAAATCTGCCTAGAGCTATAGGAAACGCCCAGTCTTGTTTCCTACTTGTATAAGATCACTCAATGAGTGCACCTTTGCTTGCTAAGGACCCATTTTACCTTGACAAAACCTTCAACCATCTTCAACCACCTTTTCCACCCTTCAAAACACATTTAGACTTCATAAAGTTTCTCTTGGATGTTTCTTGTAGAAAAATAGGGCCATCTTGTAGCAATATGAAAATTTCTTTAGAATGCCTCCACAAATAGAAGCTTGCCATCATCCCTTGGCATTTTCCAACATCCATTAGACCTTGAAGATGGAGTTTAGAGGTTCAGAGACCCGTTAGGAACTTTTCCCTAGTAGTTGTAGCTTTCCTCCTACAATTAGGATTTGTTGTTTTCTTATGTCTTCTTTCAGCTACAAAATTAAGTTTTCATGCACAATAGAGTAGGATTGGTTTTTATCTAGAAATATTGAAGTATTTACTTTTCTTTATTGAAATCAAGATAACTTTATTTCAACCATTTCCTTTCCCGCAATAACATTGATTTAATTTTTGCAAAACATAGTAGAATTACATTTTTTCATTTACATTCTTGCAATTAGATTAGGGTTTACTTTATATCAATTAATTTCCTGTAATAGAATATGATCTCTTTCAATTTCTTCTTTTCCTGTAGATTATAATATATCTATTTATTGCTCATTGATTTTTCTAAGCATTTCGTGTAGCATAGTGGTCTTTATGCATTTTGACTTCTCTTCAACTACATTAGATCAAACTAAGTAGAGTATATTGCCTATTGTACATATAGTACCGATATCTCTTAAGTTTGTACAAAACCTAGGTTGATAATTAAAGTTGATCCCCTCAGGAGTTCCACATTCTTGTTGTAAAAATGAGGGTCATCACTTTTTGGCGCTATTGCAGGGGAGATGTCAAAGTAGTTGTTGTTTTATGCTATAAGTTGGTTCCAAATGGACTGCAAGGAAGGAGTTCCAACTGTAAATATGGTGATACAGGGGACGATTGCGCAAGATAACATCCACAATCAACTTCTAGTAAGCAATTCCCAAAAATCATTTGTGCATGACTGATAGTCTCGTTAGGAGCTTAAAGCATCGTGACGGTACGTTTCATGAAAGGTTCACCCTTGACTCAAATTTGATTATTCTTGCCCTTGTATGGAAGCCATAAATGGGACCAATATGTAGCAAAGTATCCTTACAACTTGCGAGACCAATCTCTACTCAAAATAAGGCCATAAGCTTTTGAAATTTCCACAATGAAAATGTAATTACATTGATGAACTCTGTGGTCTAATTATAAACGAATTATCACATTATTAAGCTCACCAATTTCCTGTACTAAAGATCTATCTAATTGAAATATTCCAGCATCAGTATTTTCCCATTTAGCATTGATTTTATTTGCAACAGATAGAGGCATGAGATTCACAGAGGCACCATTATCAACTAGGGAATTATGGACATTATAATTAAAAATCTCAAAAGCTAAAATAAAAGTGGGGCAAGTGGACCTAGCATTTACATTAGTTGCATTAAAAAATGATTTGAGGATGGTAGGGAACTTACTGGACAAGGCTTGAGAAGAGGTAAGCGGTGTAACTTTGTTTGATACTTCAGGGGTGGAAAACTTATTCATAATTTTTGAAAGCATTTTTTTGAGGTTGTGTACTCCCAGATTTTTTTGAGTTCCCTGAGTAGGATTACTGGTTGGTAAAATATTTCTTAGCAATTGCTTTCCGACATCTTTCTCTAGTGTTGGTACTTTTCTCCTAAAGTTATATTCCTTAGCTTGTTTTTGAGGAGGAGCATCACCCACTAGGGGCTCACCAATACTTTGTCGATCATTGTTGAATATAAGATCAAATGTGAGAATCAAATCATCAACAATTTGTTTTTCCTCTATCGGGGCAGGTTCATCAGTCTCTTGAGTTTGCTTTGAATTCTCTTCTATGAACAAACTTTCTATAACACTTGCAACCACAACATTCATGTTGTGTTTCCACTGAAGGCATGTTTTCTCTTAATGAGCTTCTTGGTGAAAGGTACAATAGTTATTCATGCCTGAGTTCTCAACATTGAATACAACATTGGAACTTTGTGCAGACTTAGTTGGTTGATTAAAATTCTTCTTAAAAAATGACTTAAGAGACTTGTTGTTGGTAGAATCCTCACTTGAGTTCCTTTTGCATTTTGATAATTCGTTAGTTAGAAAATTCAAAGATTTAGTCAAGTTGTTCATGTCAAAAGGATATTTCTCTTTAGATTTTGAAGAAGAGGCCCGGGACCTTTTACTTGTGTCTTTAGAGTCCTTTGAATCTTCCTGATCAACAATGACCCCAATAGACCTTAAGTCTTTCTCGACGATGATTACCTCTACAAAGTATAGAGCCAAAGTATCTTTTGTAGCACGCTAAAAAAAATGGAAATATTAGTAGGCAAGGAATTTGTATAGTAAGATTTAGTAATTGAGTCATGTGGTTGTACACCAGTGGGGCATTTGTTCAGAATACGTGTGAATCTTTGATTGAAATCCTTGACCTTTTCATTCTCCCCCATCTTAATGTTTTAGAGTTCCTTAAGTGACATGGCTGGAGTTTATTATCAACAAACTTTTATGAGAATAACTACTTAAACTCGCTCCAATTATGGATTAAATTCAATGGAAGGATATGATACCAAATTAATGCTCTACCTTCTAGAGTGTATGGAAGTAATCTACAAGAAACATCGTCAAAAAGTACCTATAACACCAGTAAATGAAAGTAGAGGTCATCAATATGATCTTCAACCTTTGCTTTCTTTTGAGGATCAAACTTTGTAAGCATCTTTTTTGGGTGCATTGGTAAGTGATGAAGATTTCCCAGAAGAGAAAGAGGCCCTTGGGCCATCCAATCCAATTGTTCTTCTCCTTCACCATCCAAATTATTGTTATTATCACGTTGTCTGTATTCCTTTGGCTGTTCTTCATCAGAAAAATGAAAATCTTCCCCATCTCCATCCATATTTTCCTCAATTGGTGGTAGAAGATCCCCTTCCCGATGTATCCCTTCAGAAGAATCAATTGGGTCTTTAAGGGTTGCGTTAACAAACTCTTTTGTTGAAGAAACTACACAACACGATGGGTTTTTTCTTTCTTTGTTTGCTTATGAGGAAGACATGATGTGACAAATCCACTGGCTCTGGTAAACTGATAAGTAATATGCCAAAGGGTCTAGAGTTGATCGTAAGCAACTTCATATGCAGGCTCTGAACCTTAATGAGAGGACACTCCTTTCTCATATGTATTAGTTGGAGTTGTGCTTGGATGATTGATTCATTGCACAAAAAGTTCTTTATGTGAATGTGGTGAGTTTTCAATCATAAAAATGCTACCCTCCTAACGCCATAACTGTTGATGGGGCTAGATGCCACCAAAAGTAAGGGGGTCTCCCCGATATGAAATCCCAATTAGACTTCACGTCGTTTGGAGTGGGAGCCCCAACCGGAAAGTTAGGATGTTTTCCATAGTCTTAAAGATTTTCCTTGGTTACAATAAATGACACAAGAGAAATGCATGATCTTTCGAGATAAACAAGTAAGTTATCGTTGTGATGTATTTAATTGCAAGGTATCTAATGGTTCTTTCATGGAAGGAAGAGAAATTATTTAAGAGAAAATTAGTAGTATTTTTCTAATTAAGGCACATGTATAAATTTGAAAGAATTGTTACAAATCTTGCGAAATAGTTCACAAAAAAATAACGATCATGATAGCATAAGACACATGATTCAAGAATGCATACGAAAGCCAATGAAATATTTCATTTTCATTAGTATGTGTTAACATAAAAATACACTAGAAACAATGAAAGAATAGTGTTACCATCATCCATGACATATGCATGAAAAGTGTGCTGACTCCAAGAGCTTCAAATTATAAAGTGAAAGTCCCAAGACACACCATTACAATGATACAACACTTGTTCAAATAGTGGAATGTTAAGAAACTACTTGCTTCTCAAATGCCTAATCTTCTCTCCTATGCCTAGCTTGAGAAGTCAAAGTGACTCTCCACCCCCCTTATGACTCTCCACCTCCCTTATGACTCTTGAGATTCTATGTGGCTTTTCAAACTCCTATGAGACCTTTGGACTCTTATATGGCTTTTCACATTCTATGGGTGACCTTTGGACTTCCGCAAACTTTACATTTTCTCATTTTTGGAATTACATCATTACATCCACAAACGATGTGGCAAAATACAATTACATGTGAGGTTGTTGAGGTGACACTTGGACAAGCCATGACTTGGTACTGATGACATGGAACTTCATAGTGATGTGTTAATGTAAAGATTTCCTCCTTGCTACTTTCTTTGTATCTTCATGACAAGCTTTGCAAGTTATTCATATTCATCCTCCAAGACACTAGGATGATGTGGAGCTCTCTATGTGTTCTTGATCTTCCTTCTTCCGTCGTGATCTAATGTCCCTTCATCTTCTTGCTTGATGATCTCTTTGTATCTTTAGATTCACAAGTGTCTTCTTACATCATCTCCTTGGCATCCTCCTTGAGAATCATCCTATCATGTCAAGATAAAAATAAATCATCCTATCATGTCAAGATAAAAATACATGTAGACAGAATCCGCTCATTACAAGATAACATCAGTCCAGAAATATCCTAGTCTATCTTATTCTTCATGCAACACATTGATTGAGACAAAACATAGTGTAGGATTAAGAAGGAGGATAGGGATTGTACAATGCACAATTCAAGGGGTAAGTAATGAGGGTCTAGTCACTATGACTGTGCAATGTGGAGTGGCTAGGAACTGGAAGGCCTACATAGTTGATGGGGTTAGTGATGTAGTGAGGCAAACTAGCTCATTATGGTGTCCCAACTCTAGCAGCTATTATCATCCTTCCATATGTCATTACATTTATCTCCGCGATCTAGAAACAAATCGACATATTTGTTAGCTAACTAGGGTAGTCAAGAATGGGATCTAAGTTTCTCCTCTTCCTTTGGGTGGATGATGGGATGCATGTATCGAGGAGGGTGCTTGCCACCCCACCAACCCTGATGACTATTAAGGTGGAGTGGTGTGGCACACCTCTACCATGCAGTCTTGTGTGAGAGTTATATTGCCTTCAATGCATTGGGACACTAGGTTATTTAGCTGGTTAATGATGGAAGTGCAATTAAACGTGGCTCTATGTTCCACATGGTGGCATTGATATGGGTTGTGAAGTACTGGAAATGGTAGTGTCTTTGGCAGTGTGAGAGTCTCGTTAATTTTCACAAGGTGAGGAGAGATGACACAGAGAGGTGTTTTCTCCAACGTTTGGGCTCTAGTTATATGGTGGTCATGTTCAGGAACTTAGAGAGCTTAAGGGAATGTGAGTATTTTCTGCCTCAGCGAGTTTGGGACCCAGGTACAAGGAGTTCTCGGCCTGCAAAGTCACAATTTGTTGCCAGAATCATAGTGTTGGTGGTGTTCTCTTGCAAAATTGAATGCATGTCGGGATCATTTCTAGATTCTCAGGCTTGGAGAAAGGTATGACAACAAGGTCTCATAGCTCATTTTTACTTTGTAAAGGATTTTGGTCCTAGTCATCGTCTTTAAGGTATTATGGGCTCTGTATGTGAATTCTGGGAATGTCTGCAGATTGAGTCTAGTCCCAATAATGGGGTTTCCTT
The DNA here is from genome assembly GCA_000404065.3 of Pinus taeda. Classification (NCBI taxonomy): domain Eukaryota; kingdom Viridiplantae; phylum Streptophyta; class Pinopsida; order Pinales; family Pinaceae; genus Pinus; species Pinus taeda. The sequence goes on along the minus strand of APFE030766421.1, from coordinate 107,669 downwards.
ACTCTATTTGTGGTCTACTGGTTTCATTTCGGGAGGGAAGCATCATCCCTCTAATTTTCCAGGCTGACTACTATGGGTTGGCTAGTTGCTAGAAGGCAATGTGACAATTATGGGGTTTGAGGGTAACCATAATTTGGGAGCTACAACTCTATTGATAGTAGAGTTTGAAAATTTTCGTCTCAAGTTGGAATCTTGGTCTTTTGGTGGGTATTCTATATTTGTTTTTGGTGTGGGATTATGCTTGGTCCTTGAAGGTTGTTCACCCTATTTGTGGCCAAAGGTTGATAGCTTGGGGTGGTTAAGAACATATATTTCCTTATGGGGTTGTTCCTGGCACTTAGGCAAGTACATGGAGATTTTTGTGTATCTTTGATGGAGGTTTGCAAGCGCCCAACCTGACAACGTCCTAGATTTTTCCTTGGTTGGGTGGGCGCTTGCTTGATTGGGAGCATACCCTGGCTTGGCATTGGACACCTGTGGGACATTTGTTGCCAATTCATCGTCAATTGATGTTGGTTTTCAATTTGGATTTCAATTCCTCGATAACCAAGAAGAGTTAGAAGGGGGTTGGGAGAGAGGGGCGAGCATGATAGACACAGTTTGGAGGACACCTAGCCAAGGGGAGGTCATTGCCCCCAACCCAACTCACATTCTTGGTATTAAGGAGCCAGTCCACTCTTTGGCCAACTTTGGAAATCAGTTTGAGCACATCACTCTGCTCTTGGAGCAACTTAATAGAGATTGACATGATGAAATAAACGCCACAATTTCCTTTATGAATGATCTTCAGAGTAACCAGTGGAATATGCAAGACTGGTTGGGCAGTATCCAAAGGAGACAATGACATATTCAAGAGAAATTGAATCGTTTTGAGGGAAGAGTGACTCACGTGGAGAAACATGTACATTGTGACTTCTGGCTACTACCATCTCTAGGTTCTAGACTGGAGCATCCTACATTGGTCAACTCATGAGACTCATAATGGTTCCTCAATGGTTTATGATATTGAAGGTTTTATGGTGTTATGTGTCTTTTCGGCTATGGTTAGCTAAGTTTTTCTCGAAGTTTGTTATATGTTTTGGTAATTACTTACTGGCCATTAAATCTGGTAAGAGTGAGGTCGGTAGGATCTAGAAAAGTTAATATTCACCGATGTAATCTTTTTCCAAAAATGAAACTCTTAGATTTATAAAAAAATAGTATATTTTGTTTTTTAAAGATATAGGAACACCATTAATAACATAAGACATGCATTTACAAGAACTTAACGAGTTGTCGATTGGTGTTATATTGAGTGGTTCGATGGAAAAATGCCTTGATAAATATTATTGTAATGTCAACTTAGTGCCTATGAATATTGGAGCATTGACTTCAAACCTTCGAAACACTTAAGTGAGTATACTTGTGGACTCGCTAGAACCAATAACCTCACTTTATCCCTCAAACCGAGGAAGGTTGATTGCTATCCTTGGATAAGAAAAAAGTGCTTAAACAGTGAATGCATGAAGATGAGTTAAACTTTTGTGCCAAATGTGGCAATGATATTTCAAAATTTTACTATATTATCGAATTGAAGCCCTCAAAATTCATATAAGCATTGTGAATTTTGATTCGGAGTAATAAGACAATTTGTGGAGAATTATGTTGTAGTCCTAATGATATTTTTTGCAAAAAAAATTGTGTCGTAAAATCTGTCAATTTTCCATTAAATGAAATGTTTGTCCTTCCAAATTTTGGCAAATCTTAAGAGGTCTATGTGTGTTCATGTAGCTTATATTAGTCTAAAATGTGGAATTTAAAAAAAATATAGATATGAGCATGATCTACAAGGAGAAAACTAAGTTTTTCATATTAAAAATTTATTTCTTTATGCAAAATTATATTTTTTATTATTTTTCGAAGTCGGCAAAGTAATATTTCAATTTCATTTTGGAGACACGTGTTCACATAACCTTTTTTTCTACTCTTTAAATAAATTCAAAAACCAAGAGTAAGCTTTTGAAGAGGACTCATAAACGAATAAGTTTGTATTTTTTTGTTTTGTATATTTATGTTATTGATTTTTTATTCAACCCTTTTGAAGTTATCCAAACAAATTTCAAACATTATGTTTAAAATAATTTAGATAAAAAATATCATATGAATTTGAAAATATCAAACTCATATACCATTGGATAGGGGATTCCTTCATGAATCCAACATGATCAACTCCACCACATAAGAACAAATCCCGCGTGAAGTCCATTAGGGTATAAAATGGTGCTGTAGAGAAATATGTAGAAAGGGAGCTAAAGCTCCAATTTTTAGGCCTTCAGTAGCTTGATCGAGGGTTTAGCAAACTCTTGTTCGAGCTCTTGACGTGGTTAAAAAATGGCTTGATCGAGCTTCTATGTAACTGCGAGTTACATAGGAGCTCGATCGAGGGTTATTTTTAAGCATTCAAACATCTCGATTGAGGGCTAAAATATAGCTCGATCGAGGGCTAAAATATAGCTCGATCGAGTTGTTGTTTTCTCCCTCCCAATTCATGTGCTTGCCAAAAAGTGTAACCCATCTTCATGCACTCACCCTAAACAATTAGTCTTAGATGTGAATTAGAAGATAACCAAGAACATAATTTGAAAATGGCACACCAAGCTACTTTTCATGAACGTTTAATAGGGGAATAACAACCTCTAACAACTAAATAAACAAAGTTGTATACTACAAGAACCTTTGTTCTCAAATAAATGCATCAAAATCTCATCCTCAATTTCAGAGTGCAACAAATCTTGAACATTGGCTAGTATTAGGAAATAGTTAATAAACAAAATATATATTATAAAAAATCAACAACATTCCCCATTATTGTTAATGGTCACGTGTATATATCAGGAGTTCAAAACACATACAACAAAGAACAAGAAAATTATAGGAGATCATGTGCCATCAACAAGAGGTAAGCATCATCTTAGAAGTCTTGAGGATGTGGTCCAATGGTTAGGTGGGGAGGTTTGGTCCCCACAAGTCACGTGGTCCAATCTTGGATAGGACTATGTATGCCTGAGAGTTGCTTCAGGCATGATTTGTTCAGTTGAAAAAAATCATCCTCTTAAAAAAATTTGTCCCAACCAAAACATTTCCTCAAGTATTTGGTCACAGAGCTTTGCCAACTTACATGATAAACTATCATCGGTTTGCAATAGTTACTTGTAGACACCACTATAATAGAAAAAGTACACAAAATATGTAAAGTAAAGATTCCACTTGAATGTAGCAAACCCAAAGTGAAATTATATTCTAGCAGTTACAAAATCTCTAAATCTTAAAGATGCTATGACCCTCTCAAGTCACAACTCTCCAAAGATTGTTTCCAATGAACCTATTGCCCCTCTTTCAACAAGAGTATCTTGAAGTTTTTGACAAAGCACCATACCATTTGTAAACCAAAATATACACAATCTATGGCCTTGTACGCCAATAAAAGTATTATTTCTTATTTAATTTTTAAAACTTCAATTAAATTTATTTAGAAAAAAAATAGTAACTTCTATTAAAAAAAAATAGTAACTTCTATTTAAAAAAATAAAAATCATATTCTTAACGTGTTATTGCGTTTATGGATTTAAAATAATAGAAACATTATAACGTCTCTTTTCATCGAGAATCCCCAAAATTAATCTTCAATATATATATTATATTATTAATGACTATAAAAAATAAACGTTTTCCTGCCTTCCAATATAATTTATTAAAAACTTTAAATAAAATGCAAGGAGACAAAAGATTTTAAAACAAACATATTAAAGTCAACAATGGCCTCTAAAAGATTTGGAAAAAATTCACATATTAAAAACATCAATCACCTTTAAAAGGCTAGGTAACAAAAATATACGAATATTAAGATATCTGTTAGTTTTGCTTCAAGAGTAATATTTCTATAAAGACTAAAGTACTTGGATCTCTAATTTTTTTATAAATCACTCATACCTGAACCCTTGTGACTCTCCTTTCAAAACTTCTTTACCTTTGAATTTTGTTCTCTGCACATGAGTAAAATAATTGACTCAACAAATATTGCTATGACTTTTATCAGGTCTCCTAAATTTTTCAAATGAATATCTAGAAGAAAACAGAAAACGTAGCTCTAATTTGACAAGCAATCGAACTTTCTGGTATAAACTATAGGAAAATTTTCATGAAAAGATGTTTAGCCTGTAAATATTAGTACTTGCCTGTAAAGATATTCAAATGAAATAAAGATCCAGTTACTGGCATTTTATAAACAACAAAGATAGCTCTAATTTGACAAACAATCGAACTTTCTGGTGTAAACTACAGGATTTTTTTTTTCAAAAGATGTTTAGCCTGTACATATTAGAACTTGCCTGTAAAGATATTCAAATGAAATAAAGACCCAGTTACTGGCATTTTATAAAGAGAAAACATAGCTTTAATTTGACAAGTAATCGAACTTTCTGGTGTAAGCTACAGGAATTTTTTCTTGAAAATATGTTTAGTCTGTACATATTAGAACTTGCTTGTAAAGATATTCAAATGAAATAAAGATCCAGTCACTGCCATTTTATAAACAGAAAACATAGCTCTAATTTGACAAGCAACCGAACTTTCTGGTGTAAACTAAAGGAAATTTTTCTTCAAAAGATGTTTAGCCTGTACATATTAGAACTTGCCTGTAAAGATATTCAAATGAAATAAAGATCCAATTGAACGTCTGCTACAAGAGAGAAAGAGCCTCGTCCTGCAACGATTCCATGAATGAGATAACCTATTCATGATATCAAACATTGAGTAATTTTCTTTTCCTAAAACAACGTCTAGCCTCCGAATATCCAAATATCAATTAAAGTCTATTTGATCTTTACCCTAGTTAAGGTTTACGAGGAATGTCTGGTACTGGCTAAGGACAGTATGAAGAGGAGCCTCCTTGTAACGCCCTCAGTGAAGTGCGACGGGCGGGCGCCGGGCGCTCGGGCGCGCACACGCTGGGCGGGCGTGCACGACTGCACACGGGCGGAGCGCCGGGCAGCAATGCGACGTTTCTGCGAGTTTTGTGCGACGATACGATGGAGCGACTTGCGACTTGAAGAATGAGCATGGAGCGATGGAGGATTTATACCCAGTGGAGCGTGGTGTTCATGTGGGTTGGCCGACATGGTTCCGGGGTGTCGTTCAGGAGTGCAAGCCACTGTTTAGGGGGTCGGCTGGGTGAGCGACCACCCTCCAACATAGCGTATATATATGGAGCCTTTGGCGTTCATTTGAACACATTCGAACATGCATCACTTGTGCTCTTCGCATAGCAAGAAGGAAGTGTGCATTTCAGGTTGGAGGATGCGCATAGCTCATGTGCACAGCTTGGTAAAGGCGCAGAACTAGTTCTTGGTTGATGGTTGGCAAGGTGTGCCATAAGTTGGATGTTGGTTGTAGATTTGTGCCAGGATTGACGAGGGTGTCTTGGTGGCTCGGGTGAGCACCCACCCATCGTGCAAGGCGTGCACGAAGATGTTGTAAAGGCTGTTTTGCCTTTGTTGTAAAATTGGCTGTATAGACTTGGAGTTTGCCAAGAATACTTGAAGCTTGTGTTATTGAAAGACTGATTAATAAACATTGTTGGGCAGACTTGTTCGGGAGTTGCCCCTCCCCTTTATATCGTGCAATTGTTGTTCTGTTTTATAATTGCTGCGGATAATGAATAAGTATGGGTGTTCATTGATATAAAGGATAACTTAATTATACTTGGTTGAGAATCACAAACTAAGTAGTAGAAGTGAATTAGGTGTAGTCCATGTGAACGAGTATTGTTAAAAGAAAGTGTTCGGTGGTGCCGCACCTCGCCGGCACGGTTGAAAGACCACCGTAGGCTTGGGGGCGTGACAGTTGGTATCAGAGCTAGTCTAAAGACTTGGAGGAGTCTTGCAAGACTGGGTGGAGCAGGTTGCTCGTAACGGTGAAGAGTCAAGAAGGATGTCTATCTTGCAGGAAATGGGTTTTGCAACCTTCAAGGAATTTGAAGGGAGTCTACTTGAAGAGTCAAGGGAGGTTGAACAAAGGTTTGCAGAATGGGGCAAGAACTTGTTCAAAGTAAAGGATGCTCTTCGTGCCTTGATCAAAACAGGGATTTCTGATGGGGATAGGGACAAAGCCTATCGACTTGCGAAGGAAGTGGACTTGTTTGAGGTCGAACTCAAGGAATTGGAGATAAGGCAAGAATTGATTCGAAAGAAGCGAGAATGGCTAACTCTTGAGAAGAAGCATTCCATAACTTTGACTCATAAGGAGAAAGCTGCAGAATGCAATGATAAGAAAGAGGAAGCCGTGATAGTTGAAGATGTTGCAGACATGACCATGATGGAGGATGAACTTGAGATTGATCAAGTTGGACTAGGATCGTGCAGTTTGCAGACATGTATGGATGAGGGTACTCTCATGGAGGAACCCTCATGATGATGATGTTGATGTAAGTACTATTGATACATGTGTTTCATTTGAGCATTTGGTAAGATGGACCGTGTGCAGGGAAGGGCAAAGCCAGTTTGCCGATGCTAGGGAGCATCTTACCATGGATGTTTATGATGAGACCTTGTATGGAGAAGCAAGGATTGTTGACTGTTACAGGACTTGTTAGGGTTGTTTGTGACCTTATGGTAGAAGGTACAAAGGCCCGTGACAAGGGTGGAACTTGATGATCGTTGTGGAGGAATGGGTCATGCTTTAGCCACATTGGCTAAGTGCCCGGCATGACTCATGGACAGATTGGAGGGCACACTCTTGGGTGGACTTCTCATGGCCGAGACCAAGAAAAAATCTTGGTGGGACACTTTGGTGGAGGAGCTATGATGGAGAGACTTATGTGATGATGATATGGTTGGGTGATCGAGTTCACTAGATCGAAGATGGCAGCTTGGATGGGGATGACCGATGGTTGTGATGGGTCTACTTGGTTGGACTACATGGGCAGCTTAGTCATGGACATCAAGTTGGAGACATGGAGCATGGCAATCTTATGCAGGGACATTGTGCATGAGCACTTGTAGAGGTGTCACTTATGGACATCCAATGAGGAGTGCCAAGGCAGGGATGTTGTGCAGGTGGATTTGCTGATGTGACATGGAGACTTATTACTTATGAGCCGATGGAGAGGTTGTGCACTCTTGTACAACAAGGCCATGGACTTGGATAGAGTAGTGAGTAGACTATGGGGCATTCCTACTACATGGAGAGCTGAGGCATCTTGCAGAGACCTTTGGGCCGAGACTTGTATGCTTGCTAAAGTGTTAGTTGAGGATGGCTTATGGAGCTCATGATGACATGAGATTGTTGTGACTTTTGGGGAATTCATATATGGTGGACTTGGAGGATCTGATACATTGAGGAGCTGAGGTCAGGGACTTTGATGCAGGTGCATACTTTCAAGTACATACATGGGTGTGACTTGAAAGAGTGACTTGATGTGGATGATCGATATGAGACACTTTGGAGTGATGGAGTTATGATGGTGATGATGCCTTGGTGGCAACACTTGGGCATGGGTTGAGCCGAGACTCAACTACTTTTGACACATGGGAGCTGATTGATCTATGATCATGGGCAGCACATGGATACATGAGAAAGGTGTATACTTGTTTCTATGGTAGACTTGAGGGATGACACATTGCAGATGTGATGGAGGTAGCTTCAGGGACATGGATGTGGCACACCGAGAGTTGGAGTTGATGAGATGGTCTCTTCATATGGAGGAGGCACACTTATGGATGATGTTGGGATAGATGTGGCTGATTTCATGTAGCACATTGACACCAAACATCATGGACATGTTGCAGATGAGATGAGGACTACTTCATGGACCTGAACATGGTTTACTTATATGGATGGATTCTTGATTGAGTTCAGGATGTGGCAGGATGTTTTGAGAAACAACTGATGGTAGCATGAGGGGGTGCATTCTCATGGGTTGAGCGTGACGGTTGGATTAGCTACCCAACTAGTTCAGACATGGGGGCTATAGAATGTACAAGATGTGTTAGCATTGTGTTGGAGTATCATGGTAGCAGTTCACATGGGGACGACACATGATGAGGTCGACACGATATGTTGCAGTAAGCATGTAGCTTGAGATGGAGGGGCCAGCCTTCCACGATGGAGCAGCATGTGGAGATTGTGACATGGTGGTTGATGGTCATGGATTGAGAGGACTTCCGATTGTTGAGATGAGAGGTTGGCACATGGTTGAGGTGTGTGTTAGCACTTGTTGACATATCATGGGTAGTTTTGCACATGGTGGAGTTGGTGACATGATGGAGTTGACACATTGTTGCAGTGGACATGTAGCTTGAGTTGGAGGGGCCAGCCTTCCATGATGGAGAGCAGCATGGGGAGATTGTGACAGAGTGGTCGATGATCATGGACATCTGATATATAACATACAGTGGTATGGATTATCTTGGTAGCAGATGGTTGCTGAGATGAGACATGGTGGAGATGGAGTCCTACATATGTTGCAAGGATGTTTGCCATATGTGAGGAGAGTTGACATCATGGATATTGATTCTTGGGGATGTTGTCGAGGACGACAACGACTTCAGGTGGAGGAGGATGTAATGCCCTCGGTGAAGTGCGACGGGCGGGCGCCGGGCGCCTGGGTGCGCACACGCCGGGCAGCAATGCGACGTTTCTACGAGTTTTGTGTGACGATACGATGGAGTGACTTGCGAATTGAAGAATGAGCGTGGAGCGATGGAGGATTTATACCCAGTGGAGCATGGCGTTCATGTGGGTTGGCCGACATGGTTCCAGGGCGTCGTTCAGGAGTACAAGCCACTGTTTAGGGGGTCGGCTGGGCGAGCGATGACCCTCCAACGTAGCGTATATATATGGAGCGTTTGGCGTTCATTTGAACACATTCAAACATGCATCACTTGTGCTCTTTGCATAGCAAGAAGGAAGTGCGCATTTCAGGTTGGAGGATGCACATAGCTCATGCGCACAACTTTGTAAAGGCGCAGAACTAGTTCTTGGTTGATGGTTGGCAAGGTGTGCCATAAGTTAGATCTTGGTTGCAGATTTGTGCCGGGATTGACGAGGGTGTCTTGGTGGCTGAGGTGAGCACCCACCCATCATGCAAGGCGTGCACGAAGATGTTGTAAAGGCTGTTTTGCCTTTGTTGTAAAATTGGCTAAGTATAGACTTGGAGTTTGCCAAGAATAATTGAAGCTTGTATTATTGAAAGACTGATTAATAAACATTGTTGGGCAGACTTTTTCGGGAGTTGCCCCTCCCCTTTATATCGTGCAATTGTTGTTCTCTTTTATAATTGCTGCGGATAATGAATAAGTATGGGTGTTCATTGATATAAAGGATAACTTAATTATACTTGGTTGAGAATCACAAACTAAGTAGTAGAAGTGAATTAGGCGTAGTCCATGTGCACGAGTATTGTTAAAAGAAAGTGTTCGATGGTGCCACACCTTGCGGACACGGTTGAAAGACCACTGTAGGCTTGGGGGCGTGACACTCCTCGTCCTGGTGTGATTCATCTCCGAGTTCGGATAAGATAGGACTGGGCACCGCAGAGGATGTCTGTATGACCGTGTGGCAAAAGTTGCTTCAATTTGATGGGCTTGCAGCCGCATTCTCCATTTGCTGGAAAATTCTTGGGACAACGATAACTGGAAACCTCTGGAAGGCCCATTTTGATTGCCATAATCGAAAAAATTCTGGAAGCGCATTCTGAGATGCTTCTGCTCATTAGCCCCGCGACCATGGTGCCTTCCTTTACCTCTGCATTTCGAGCGATGAAGTTCCCTTCGATTTTCGTCCGTAGGGAAGAATGGAAAATGAAAATTTGCCGCCTCTGCCTGGTTAAGCTAAAGGTCTGCAGGGAAAATGGAAAATGAGAATGGACCGTCTCTGCCAGGTTAAGTTAAAGTCCAAATGAGTGTGCAGAGGCTCATAATTATGAAAACGCTCTCCCGCTCGGTTCGTTCGTGGTTCTCCGCTCTGTTCAGCGAAAGGTGGAGATGAAGCGTGCGAGGCTTCGTTATAAGGCACTTCTCTCCCTCTTTCGCTTGAGAATGACTTCCAGTTCCCCAACACTTTCCCTCTGCGCATTCCTCAAATAGCCCTCATGGCAGCACTTTTCCTTTGTACATTTCATTCTACATGCGTGGTGCGTGCTTTTTGTTCTCTTTTTTTGGTTTGTGCGGTCAGATGGCCCTGCGGAAAGCACAACTCCAGTCAGTTGGGCTGGTGTTGTTATGTGGAGTCAGAATGCTGATCCTCCATAATTTAACTCGAATTTCGATGACGTGGTTTGAGGCAGCCTTGGTTACGTGGTTTTTGTTTGTCCAGTGAGGCGCAGAAAGCAGAAGCTCCTTGGCCAGCTGTTATTATGGGAACGCTGAATCTTTATAGCTTATTTGGAATTTGAATTTTGATGAGATGGCTTTAGAATCTTTGATGTGAGAGGCGCGGAAAGCAGGCGCTGCTTGGCCAGTTGTTATTAGGCGCGGAAAGCAGGAGCTGCTTGGCCAACTGTTATTATGGGGACGCTGAATCTTTATAACTTATTTGGAATTTGAATTTTGATGCGGTGGCTTTAGAATCTTTGGTGCGGAGAATTTTAAGCGAATTTTTTTAATTTTTAATTTTATTTTTTTATACGCCATAATTTTTTTCTCTACATTAATTTGGTGTATATAATGTTGTGGGTTTGTACATAGTTATCATATTTATCAATTATCCATGATATTATCAATTAATTAATGAACATAGTTATCTTATTTATTAATGATGTTATGAATTAGCATTTGCACTAGAAGGGTGTAAATACACTCTAATAGCATTAAAAAATGGAAGATTTTATTGTTAATGATATATTAAACTAATTTTTTCTAGATAAAATATTGGAAAATATTGCAAGCATATATTTGTTTGATTTGATTGTCCTGATTAACATATGGGGAAATCCATGAAGTCCAGATTTGTAACTTAGATCTTGTTGTGGTAAAAACACAACCTCCCATTATTCATTTAATTCTCATTATGGGGACTTTTGACTGAATCAGTTGGTCATATTACTATTTCATTTTGAGTATTTGGATTGCTTCAGTGAGTTCAATCTCTTCCTATCTTCCTATCATAACATTTTGATCTCATTTGGTTGTTTGGTTTGCAAATAGCGCCTAATTGAAGATTGGATATTTTTCTTTGCCTTGGCTTATTAAAATGTATAAATTGTACATTACTTTTGTTTTATAAATTTATTTATTTGTAAATAATTAATTTTCAATTGTAAATATCAATTTATATTTTATACATAGCCCCCAAGAACAAGACCAAGTCTTATATTACAAAGTGGCTTTTATATTATGAATTGGATTATTGATAAAAGTGGAGAAATAGTTATTGAAAATAATGCATATATCAGATCTAATATTGGAGTTTTGAGTCATCAGGGCTTTGACATCGGAAGAATCTTTTTGAGAATCCCCGATATCAAAATTTGAACCATATTATGAAGAGGCTTAATAAAACATTTATCTAAAGTATTGAAGCTATTTAATAAAGTGGCTATAATTCTTTGCATTACACATATCTGAATCCATGGATATTGTCATATTAAAGATATTCGATATAAGCCCCTTTAATATGCACCAACATCTTTGACATATCTTTGCACCAACATCCCATGTCATTGTTTTCCTCCCGCATATCGGAGGTAGTGGATATCAGAGATTTCTTTTTGAGACACATTTAAAAAACTTCGATAACACCATTTGTCGATGTTCAAATATGACAACCCCGTCGATATGCCGACACAACATATCCCTCTGATCTCTAATAGCGATATAACCTCCCGCTCTGATCTTTGATAATCTCTCCATCGTTGATAATCCAATGCGCTTCCCCCTCCGACTTCCAATATCTGCCAGGGTCTGATATCTGGACCCGATATGCTTATTAACGATGGTCTAATTAGAATATTGTGTTTGCCTATCAGAACTTTTAAATGGTAACAATTGTAAAACGTCGATATCTTAAACCTTCGATTAACGATATTCCTCCGGATCCGATAAGCATATAAACAATGGTTTAATGTTGATATCGTGTCCGCTCCTCATAGGGATTTCTTTACATCACAAGTTTTATATTATTGCGATTGTTAAAGTGAATGAAGAATGAATTTTGTATTTGGTGGAAGCATTTTCAATTTCTAATGATTCAAGCTTCAGTTGAAGAACTTTGATATTAGTCTCAACTTGATTTGTGGCTTCATGTATTTCCATTAACTTTGAACTTTCTTGCAGAGAATGATCCATTGTAGTGTGCTCTACTTTTTCATCAAGTAGTAGCTGCTCCAATTCAACTATTCTGCCATTAAGATCAAACTTCATTTTGTCCCATTCTATGGCCTTTTTGGTCACAGTCTTGTGAATTTTCTCTTCATTTTCCTCTTACCCGCTAAAGCTACCTCACCCATTATTTCCAAGCACCATCCAAATGGCTAACTCGATCTTCAAGTGCAAGTTTTTGTTGCGTTTGGTATCAAATTATTTCTTTAAAGCCATTGCTTCTGTCTTAGACACAACTTCTTCAGTTATTGCACAACATGAAATGGATCATCAAAGCTTTAGCTGCTGGATCAAAGACATCACATCGCAACACATCTAGTTGCTGCCACTTTTGGATTATGTGATGCATTTGATCGAGATCTAATTGCTGCTATTGGCTTCACCTCAACAACTCTTAGTCCTGGAGAGGGTATTTCTCCTTTTATACCAGTCAGCTTTCACTTCCCCTCTTCCTGCATGCTCGGTTAAACTTCTTGTTTCATATGTGCGACTAGTTAGGTATACCAATCCAAACTTAAATGTGCAGAACCAATTAAAACTTCAATCTTATAAAATCCCATACGTGTCATTCTTGCATTTGCCCAGATTTGACCATACGTCTCATCCTTCCATGGCAAGTCTCATCCTTCCACGCTGTCGGCGAAGCTTGGTGGTAACACTTTGTTCATAATTAGGTGGATACATGTCAGAGATTGTGTCAAAGACGAAGAATCTGCTATAGTGTCGTGAGGATGAACCTCATAATAAAAAGGCTATCAGCTTAACTAACTAAGAAAACATAGTATTAAGCCATTTGTAAATGCTAAGAAGAATCAATTTATAAATAATATTTTATAATAGATTTAAAATTATTAAAAATTAAAAAAATTAACTAAATTACAGTTTTATTTTAAATTAATATTATTATTATTATTAATTAGAAAAAATTATATAAGTTAAAGGTATCGTCTAACTTATATATGAAATAACCTTTTTCATCGAAATTTGGTGATACAATTTCCAGCAAGATTGTAAATTTTTGTTATTTAAAAAACATGTTTGAATGCATAACTATTTCAAAACCCCTAGGGAAATCCAATTCTATAGATTAAACAAATAAAAAATTCCTTGAAAAATTAGACTACACCTAAGTTCAAAATATTTATATTTGAAAAAGCATAGATCAAAAATCTTATTTATGGAGATTTACCTCCATTTTACTATGGAGATTCTTAATATGTAAATAAACTTTGTTACAATATCATGGCTTATTAATACCACATGTCCAAAAGACCATAACTATTTTCATATGACATTTTTTTTAATTAATCATGACATTTGTTTCTATGACATTTTTTTAATTAATTAATTAAATTAAAAGAGCAAGGAGGGCATAAATCTTAGATAAATCTCAATCTTTGATTTGTGTATGCTACAAAGAATATTTTAGAATATTCTATGATTTTATGGAGGTTAAATCTCTATTATTCACCTAATAATTATTGATAATTAAATTAAAAATTTGCAAGTCCTATTCTTGATCCAGGTGGATATTGGTGGCCACCTGCCAAGTCCATCTGGACCCCCATCATTGTCTCTTTCAGCATTTTCAGTTTCCTTAATTATAGCACAATTTACTATTTTTAGCAGTTTTTTCGGGTCCTAAACTTCCGGAGCCGTTTTG
>APFE030766421.1:62966-88523 GCA_000404065.3 Pinus taeda | reverse complement strand
CTACCATCGTCCTAACTGGTTTATTTCCAATTCTGGTTGTAAGCATATTTCGGTATTTTTCCATTAATGAAATGAAGTGTTATTTCCGCTGCATCTCTTTATTTATGGTTATCGCATCTCTGTATTATTGATTATCTCTGTAATCTATTGCGTTCCTGTTTAAATCCGGATCAATTCTAAAATAGATATGCCTAATTAAGATATTACCGAAATTAAATTAATTTCGTCAATCTAAATTACAAAATATATGTGATATAAGTTTGTTTTCCTCAGAGCACAACTAGAGAAGTATAGTGAATGCAACATGCACATTAATGTTAATAAAAATAAAACCACCAAATTCTAAATTTATTTTGTAACACTGACAAGTAGATTTTTATAAAACCTATGCTTGAAGCGCAAAAAAAACTAAGCGGTTACATCATTTCTTGGATCAGATTCTTCTATAGAAGCAGCAGAATCCCTCCTCAATTAGTTGTAGAATGGACCTGCAAAATTCCTATGAAATATCTATGTGAAATTCCTCCCCAAACCCAACACAAATGAGATGAATACAACCCCACGAAAGTTTCCTTACAACACCTTTGCGCAGGCCCTAAAAATGGTGAATTTGGCTCTCACAGGATGTGGGTCTAAAGGAGGGTGCCTGCAACCCACCAACCCCCATGACTATTAAGGTGGAGTGGCGTGGCACACCTCTACCATGTTGTCTTGTGTGAGAGTTATATTACCTTCAATGCATTGAGATATTAGGTTATTTAGATGGTTGATGATGGAAGTGTAGTTAAATGTGGCTTTGTGGTCCACATGGGGACATTGATATCGGCTTTGTGTTCCTGAAAATGGTAGTGTCTATTGTAGCTCCTAGAGACATCCCCAGATTGCTTATAAGACCAGTCCTTGGGAACATCTAAATTTGGAGTGTCTCAATTGATTTTCAGTAAAGGGAGACCTCTCTCTCTCTCTCTCTCTCTCTCTCTCTCTCTCTCTCTCTATATATATATATATAATATATATATATATAATGGGTTGGTTCATTCACCTAAAGGAGTAATACATGAACTTCTGGTACTTCTTCACATATACAAATCTCAAAAATATGTATAAAACAGTGGAGGCCAAGTAGTTCAAGGACTTACAGTTTAATAAAATTCTGTAGAGTAATGATAGAGGATAAGGAGAAGGAGAAACTCATCATATGAGGCTTACAACATCAATAATTCTATGCTTAACACATAGAGTTTGCAACTTTAAGAATTCCTACACTTATTTGAGTTACAGGTAGATATAATGAACAACAGAGAGATAGGGTGCCATGATTCATTGAGCGCAACTATTAAAGATATAATTTCAATGACCCATATAGGCACATGCATTAACAATGTCGATACAAATGAATCTGTGATGAAGTTACAAGCACATGCATTAACATATCAATATAAATGAATCTGTGAGGAAGTTTGAAATATTTCTAGCAACTATGATTACATGAATTCAGAGAAGAAACATGAACATAAATGGGTTTTAACAAAGGGACAACATACTATAATACTTGAAGGGGGAATCACCATCATTTCCTTGATATTATGAAATATATGTATTACAAAGCCATACAATCTGAAAATTACATGTAGCGTTTTATTTAGAATTTCTGAACCTTTGTTAAGTCTTGCTTCCTCCTATTTATCAGGAAAGGATGAGCCTTGAACATTCATTGCATCAAAAAAAATCTTAGGCCAAGTCTCAACTGTTAGGTTGACTAGCTGTCTTGGCTAGGGATGGTGTTATGGCCCAAAATCATTACATAATTAATTGACTCATTGAAGGGAGACACATTACAGAACAACAATTCAATCAAAATCAAATGAACATGATAAGGATATCTCTGTGCCCATCCCTGTGATCGTTTCTGCTTCAGGTTGCAGTTAGAACAATGTTTGGCTTTTTGTGTTTCTCAACCAACTCCCGTCATTTCAACCTTTACTGCTTGAGCCATTCATTATTTAAAGCTCCGAGTGGGCACCATCAGCTCCATGTCGTAGTACTAAAACAAAAGATCCTTGGGCGATACTTCGTCTCTCTCTGTTATGGGACACCATGCCTGAGAATTAAATCCTCCCAAGCTACTAAGTTTCTTTCCACTCCTATCAGCACTGGCCCTGATTCTGTGTCACAATGGGCCTTTCTGAATCAGCCCATACCGGTTTTGAATGCACCACATGTTTCCCTTGAAGCCACAACTGCCAACCCATCACACCTTTAAAGCCCTGTCCTGCACTATCGATGCCTTAATATACATATTGATGCTCTCTTGGTGGAAATATGGAGGACTTTCCCATGTTTCCCTTTTGCTGTAAAAAACGTTGCGAAATAAACAAGTCCTGAACCCCCTTAGCCCGTTTCACTTTAGCCCCTTTTTGTAAATTTCTTCATATGATCAGGGGCTAGAACCAAGGGCTTAGGCCAAGGGTGCTAAAGCCCTTTAAGGCTTTTGCGAGGGCCTTTTTCCTTTAATCCATGAAATCCCACACTTCAGCGCTTCCGAGGGTTGCCACTAATATTTACCCTTGAACCCTGCGATCGCCGATATGCAAGGTCGGCCCACTGGAAGTATCGCAATCGCACTACGGGAGGGGAAGGCCCTTTACCTTTCTTTATAGCGTTGGTCGACTCATCTGGGCACAAAAAATTTATGGGCTAGACTACATAAGATATCGCATCCGGGGAGTTCTTGCATATTGCAATCGCAACATCGGAAGGGACATTGACGAAGAAGGGATCTTTCCTTGTGTGATCGCCGATTGCGATGGGTGACGTCATCACTACCATGTGTCACCTAGAAATTCCCCCCTTAGGATCTTGAAAATGTTGAATCCGTGTGACACATGTCCTCCATACTGCTACATCAGCTACCATGTGGATTCATAAGGACCAATGATATTTTGTCACATGGCCCCTTGGAAGAGAGAGAAAAAGGCCCGCCCAACCTTGATTTTTGTTTGAATTCCTTTGTTAAATGAAATCATCCCTCCCTAGCGATTTAACACTACATCGATGATTTTTTTGTTTCGCAGTCTTTTAACCTCGGTCCCGTCCCGGATTGCCAATCGCCGATCTTGTTGGGTGTGGAGCTTGATTATCTTCTGTATTCAAAGGTGTCGCCGCATTGGACCCCAGTTCGTAATGGGGCAGAAACGCTGCCCATAAAATATTCACTACAGGGGGGTCCAGGGGGGGGACGACTGCAACCTTTGGGAGCCCCCCTCTGGAGGGGGGATCGGAGGCAGTGCCCCTAAAGCTAAGAAAAGATGTAAAATTGCCTTGTAAAATGTTGTAATTTTGTAGACAATTTGGGTCATTCATTAGGCAGAGATTTGACGGTAGAAGTTATGTTTAATTTAGGTTTTTTTCCCAAGAAGGCAACCCCTCGCTATATATGAGGGAATTGCATTGCGTCTATGGATATCTGTATTCTGAGTGAGGAAGAGAGAGGAGATTGAGAGTGAAGAGGGAGTTACAACGGATCTTTTGTAGGTTGTATCTCTTCAATTTGCTGGATAGCATAAAAAGAAGGACTGGTTGTTTCTCCAAGGATGTAGCCCAAACTGGGTGAACCACATATATTTGTGTCTCTCTTGTTTTATGCGTTTTCTGTGTTTATATTTATGCAATATTTTATGTGTTTCATTACTCTATAATATATAATTTTCTAACATATCTGTGAGAAGTGTGATATGCAGGACCAACCATATTTCGCCACATGCCCCACCACCCCGAGGAGGAGAGGGAAAGGGCCTGACCTACCTTGGTTTTCCATTGATTTTCTTAGTTAATCCTTTTCTCTCTCTTTTCGGCACTTTACACTATTATCGTAGAATTGTGATATTGCAAGTTTTTAGAGTGGTATCCCCGTTGATCTGTCGATTCCTTTATTGCGATGAACTCCTAGGGCCTGCCAATCGTTAATATGCGATATGCGATATTGGCAATTGGTGATTTCCATGGCCAAGTGTCTGTGTTCCACCCTTTGCACTTGCGATCTCCAATATGCGATATCGACGCTCTACACCATGACCCACTAATATGCATGATAAGACAATTGAACGAACCTGCCCATATGTGATATCACGATCAACTGATCTCAGATTTCGCTGCACTCACTACTTTACTTTAAAAGAACCCACTGATTTGCAAGCTCCTGGGCCTCCGATGTACGATCTATGATGAGACCTTGCCTATGGTCCTTTCCTCTCTGTTTTCTAACTTTCAAAGGGTAACTTCAAATGGCCTTATCTTCTAATCCAAAGGTCCACGTTTGGACTCCCACATACCATTGGAAAACTCTTTCCAAGCATTATGCAATGGAGAGGGTTCGATTTAGCTCTGAGAGATTCGGTGGCCGAGAAGGTGGCTTAAAAATTTAGTTCTCTTTGGAAACTTTGATCAGCTGGAAACTCATAATGTAGTGAGTGACAACATTGGCTCCAACTGGGGACAGTGCCTTGCTGAAAAGGTGTTGAGAACCTGCAGACTAGTAGCTTTTCTTCCATTGGGCATGGATTCATTTTTAAACAAAACTATAATTCTGTGCAAATGGATTTTTCAACATAAACTGAAAATTACATATAACAATTACAATACACACACTGGTATTTACAATGGGTGTGAGATAGGTACCTCTAGTTTTGGAAATAAAGTTTGAGGAACTGACCATTTACTGACAGTTCCAAAGATTCACCATTTAGACTCTCAAGCATGTATTTGTTATTTCCTCTTTCTTCTGCAATCTTGAAAGGGACGAACCATAATAGGTCAAATTTTCCATGTTTGCCTTTGTCTTCTCGTCGGACGTCCCAACAAAGAATTAAATCCCTTGATTGAAGCGGTCGATCCTTAGCCTTATTTTCAAACAATGATCTCATCTTTTGTTGGTAATTTGAAAATTTTACCCCCACCTGTTCTCTATTTTCCTGAAGCTCGACCAACTAATTTATCCTTCGCATTAAGGCACTGGGCTCTTCCTCTACTTCTTGTAGTAACCTCGCCACCGACATTACTAATTGGATCGAGAAGACTACAACCTTACCATACACTATCTCAAAAGGTGATTTCCTCGTGGATCGTTTAGGTGTTACTTGGTTGGCCCATAGGGAAAACTTCAGTTGGGAGTCCCAGATTCTCTGATTTTCGGTGATGGTCTTTTTCAGCACCCTTACGATGGTTTTGTTGGAGGACTCAGCCAAGCCATTAGGTAGTGGAGTGCCCGATGATGATATTGAAATTATGGCAAAAGTCGGTGAACTTGGAAGATTTGAAGACCTGAGCATTATCAATGATAATTTTGAAGGGACAACCGAAACGAGACAATATGTTCTCCTCCATAAATTTGATTACCACTATGTCTATAACATTTATGGTTGGGATGACCTCCACCCACTTGGTGAAATAATCTGTGGCTGTCAATATCCATTTGTATTGGCCACTAGATGGTGGGTTTATTTCTCCTATGAAATCTAATCCCCACTATCTGAAAGGTTCTTCCACGTGTACTGGAATTAGGGGGAGAGGAGAAATTTTTTGCCTCTCAACAAACACTTTTCACTTCTGGAACGACCTGACTTGGGAATGAACATTGCCAAACAGTGTAGGCCAGTAGTTACCTGCCTTGAGGATTTTATGTGTTGTGGTCTTCCAGCTGTATTGACCTCCATAGACTGCTCCATGAAAATCCTCTATCACCTTCTAGGTTTCACCCTCCACCAAACATAACAACAATACCCCCACCAGCTCCTTCCAGTAAAGCATGCCATTGGATATGATATATTTTTGCGCTTGCAATCTCAGAGCTCGGTATTTGGATTTATCTAACCCCAATGGGCACTTGAAGAACAAGATATAATGAACGATGTTCTTATACTAGGGAGATCCCTCATATTTGGCATAGATTTTCTACTCATATGTTTTTATCGTGCTCTGATGATCCTCTGTTCTTCCTTCCTCTGTGATCAAGTTTATCCC
This sequence comes from Pinus taeda, assembly GCA_000404065.3. NCBI lineage: Eukaryota > Viridiplantae > Streptophyta > Pinopsida > Pinales > Pinaceae > Pinus > Pinus taeda. The sequence goes on along the minus strand of APFE030766421.1, from coordinate 82,505 downwards.
TAAATCTTGGAAATTAGATTCAGATAAAACCTTAGCCAACCCCTGGCCTTTTATGAGCTTAGTAGGCTTTATTTCTAGCTCATATTATTGTATCTTAGCTATCCACCTACCCCTTCTTCCTACGTTGTCTTGTTGAGCCAGGATGTCCTTGATTGCTGTCGTTGGGACAAACGCTACAATGTCCGATTGCAACACATATATGTGAAATGCCTTCAAAGCCTTAACTAGTGCATAGGATTGTTTCTCCAATATGTTATATTTCAGCTCAACATCCCTTAGGACTTGGATGAAGAAGGCAATGGGTCATTCATAACCCTCTTTATTTTTCTGTAGAAACACTGCAACAATAGTATGTGGCGAGGCAAAGAAAATATGTAGAAAGGCACTGAATAGTAGGGGCTGACAAGTACCGGGGCTTCAACCAAAGATTCTTTAATTCTAATGAAAGAGTCTCTGGGGGCAGGGCTCCACCTAAATTCACTTTCCTTCTTGAGCATGTCCATAATACCCTTGACTATTTCTTCATAGTTGGGCATGGACCTCCTTAAGAAATTTATTCTCCCCAAGAAGGCTTGGACTTCTCTCTTATTCTTGGGAAAAGGAATATGGTTGATGGCCTCAACTCGCTTAGGATCAATATTCACACCCTCTCGCGCTACTATGTGATCTAGTAGCTTCCCCTCACTTAGAGCGAACTGATATTTCTTAGGATTCAGAGAAAGATCGTATCTCTTGCATTTCTCAAAGGTGAGCTTTCAGTGGAGGATGTGCTCTTCATCAGTCTTAGAAAAGATTTTGATATCATCTAAATAAACCACCACAATTTTGTCTTTCTCCCCTATGAAAGCTATGTCCATGGCTCTCTGAAATGTGGCCCCTGCATTAATATGGCCAAAGGGCATGCGAGCGTACATGAATGTTCCCCATGGGGTGGTGAAAGTAGTTTTCTTTTGATCCTCAAGGTGGAGTGCCACTTGGTTGTAGATAGAGAATCCATCCATCATGGACATTTTGGCTGAGACAACCACCTTCTGCAATATATAATCCATCTTGGGTAGTGGGTAGTTGTCTTTCAGTGATGCCCTTTTTATATTTCAGAAATCAACACATAGCCTTATTTCTCCACTCTTTCTCTGGAAAGGGACTGGTTGACAACCCATTCAGAGTACCTTAAAGGCACTATGATCTTTGCCTGTAGCAACTTTCTCTCCTCTTTTTCAATCGAGGGGAGTAAGAGTGGATTTATTTGCTTGAGTTTTTGTTTGCATGGCTTTATTCCACTCTTCAAAGGAATCTTATGCTGAATGATGTTAGTATCAAATTCTTTCAAATCCTCATAAGACCAAGAAAATACATCCTTGTAAATTTTGAATAGATTTAAATACCTTTTTCTGTATTGCAAGGGGATTCCTTTTGATAGCTTGATCATTTGGGTTCCTCCTCTGATCCAATGTTGCAGTCTTCTACTTGATCGTCTATCTCCAGGACAATTTGTTTAGAGACTATGTCTTCCTTATTAAAAATCCTTTCCAATGGGACCAGTCTGCGCGAGATGGTGTTCCCTTTCAGTTGCAAAATTTTGTGCACAACCATTGTGTCTTTCCACGTAGTGGCTTCTTGATTTGTTTCTTCTTCTTCTTGATCGATGGTGGAGTGGGAGAACTCCCCAACGACTTCTATGAATCTTTTTACCTGCTTATCATCCTCAAATACTTGCCACTGCTTGACATTATCAAGTATTGAAGGCATGTTTATGACTTCTACCTCATATATGAGGAGCGGATTTTGTGGGGGCCTAAAACTGCTTGCTGCTACGGCAAGGGAGTCAACCATCATGTTACCTTCCCTGGGCATAAGTTGGATATTAAAGGTCAGGAAGAAATTATCAATCCCACACTTCATTCTGGTACGTCCTCAATTTGGGGTGTTTGGCATGGCATTGATTCCTGATCTTCCTTATGATCATCTCAGAGTCTCCATAGACTGTTAGGCCTTCAATATTCATATTTTTTGCCGTTTGTAATCCAAGGAGCAATGCTTCGTACTCCGCCACATTGTTGTTCGGAGATACCAACAATATTCCGACTCCATTTCCCTCTTTTCAGTTTGCTCCATCGAAATACATTTTCCATACTTCATTTTAATTTGTGCATTAGTGCTCTAACTGCCTTGTTAGGTGTACTGATGTTTCCTCTAAGAAGGTCTCATCTTCTTCTAGGAATAGGCAGGAGATGTCACTTTTTGTCCCATGGACTGGGGAGTTTTTTTAGCCTTTAGCTGGGATCACAGTTTTTACAAACTTGGTTTCTCTGTACAACCTCTTTTGCTTGCCTCCAAAAGTGGGAATAGTGGCATAAGTTAGATCTAACTTGATAGAGCCCCCCACCTTGGAACCCCAAGATCTAGATAAGAGCATGCTGAACTGAGGAGGAATATTAGCCACCACTATGTCCATTACCACACTCTTCATAGGGATCTGAGCTTGGTTTACCACCATATCCTTTATCATCCCTAAGCACTTGAATCTCTTAGAGTCAAAGGAGTACATGTCCTTGTATGGTCTGGTGATCTCCAAGCACAGCTATTCCATCATTGTTAATGGCATGAGGTTGTGTGAGGCTCCAAAATCCAACATGCATTTATGCAATAAGAGGTCATGGAGTACTAGTGTCATGTAGAAGGGTGCATTAGAAGGATCCAAATCTTCCACATGTGGCCCAAAAAAAACCATTGGCCTGTCCTCTTGGAGATTTAAACTATCATGAGTTGGTGCCGAGGTAGGTGGATGCATGAATTGAGATACTTGAGCTTTATAATTACATTGCTCTAGAAGCTCAGTTAGAGGAGCATGAATTTTTACCTTTTCAAGCTCCTTATGGAGATTGAATGTGGGTTGGACTTTTTCTATACCTCTTGGCTTTGTTCCTTCTTCCTTACCATTGGCAGCTTTCAGCAGAATAGGTGCCTCCTTTCCTATGTGTCCCTCTGAACTATTGCTTTCTTATTAGAGGGGACTTTCATCTTGGAAGGGTCGGGATTTAACTTGCCTTTCCCTTTATCTAGTACTGGAGGAATAACTTGGGGAGAAACTCCCTCTTGTTGTTTTGGTTCTCTTGACCTCTTCTTTGAAGATCTTAGATCATACTTACATTATGGTTGTGCTTGCATGAAATATGCAAATTGTTTGCAATAATAATCTTTATCTTCCTCATCTGTTTTTGCTTCCCTCTCATGAATGGCCTCATGGCAAGCCATATTCTCATGATCTTCTCCGAAGAAAGAAGAATACAAATTTCCTTACATCTCCTGTGTATCCGACAATTCCTCATCGAGATCCTCTTCTAAATATAGAGGATGAGGGATCTGATCAAGTTTTTTCTTTCTTTCCCTTGGGAGTATTTGCAATGGAAGTCTTCTATATTGTGGGTTGTAACCTCGGTTGTTGAATTGAGAATTCTATTTGGAGAAGCTCTTGTTCTCGATTTCAATCTTTCCAACCTTCTGTGATAAACTCCTGATGAGTTTTTCCAGTTCATCCATCTTTAGGTCTGGTGATTCTCTATCTCAACCAAAGGAGGATGCCTCTTCTCTCCCTCTTTTATTCTAAGTAGGTTATTGCTTTCCTCTTGACTTTCTTGCTAAGGTGAAATTCGCTTCCACCTCAAGTGCATCGATTTGAAGTTGATCTAGAGTGAGAGACTTCCTTTCCCTCAGAGTAAAGACAAAGCTAGATTCAAAATCTCCCAAGAAAGCTACTCGAGGAGAAACTGGAGGAGGGTTTATCTCAGTTGGAAGGTTATTGTACTGCTTATTGAACCTCTTTATAAATTATGAGATATCCTCTTTGAACTTCTTCTTTATGGTGGTTAAATCTATGAGGAGGTACTCATGATTTCTCTTTTCACCCCATTTATGTGTGAAAGAGTTTTCAAGTTCCTCCCAGGTAGTGATGGAAGCATTTTGTAGGGATTTGAACCACTGTCTAGCCTCTCCATCAAAGGATTGTACAAAAAGTTGCATGACCACATCCAGTTGTTCCAAGTTTAGGTTCTCAACAAAGGCACATAAGGTCTCAATGTGCCTCTACGCAGTGTTATCATCCTCCCCATTGAACCTAGGTAGAAGCTTTAGGTAGTCTTAGGGCATAACACTTAGAGGTTGAGGTAAATTAAGGGGTTCATATTTGTTTACCAAAAAACCTATAAGAGCCATCTAGATTAATGGAGGGGGATTGAGACTTGCTAGAGGAACTTGGCCCAAAAACACAGTGGTAAGAGTGGCTAGACTAAATGAAGGGTTTGTGAGGGCCTTAGGAACAAATCCTGAGTAGTGAGTAACAATGGGTTGAGAGCTGGATGAGGAAGCTTCAAAGGCTGGTGAGATGGGAGCACAAGCAGGGGGAGTTTTCTCTTTCTAGACTTTCCTAAAAATTAATCTTTTTGGGTCATATACAAATGGGGCTTTCTACTTAGATGTATATGAGCGAGCATGAGGCCTTTTAAAATCCAGGATGATAAATAATAATGGGGGTTTGTGGAGTCACCAAGGTGATGATGTAATCAAAACCTCTTTGTTCACCTACATAAAGAGTGCTCAACTTGTCATGTCCCAGGGGAAAAATCCTTCAATACGTTCCCAGATAGCGATGCTAGAAGATGATGTAGCTCCCAAAGACAACCTCAGATTTCTTACAAGACCAGTGCCTGGGCACATCTAAATTTGGAGTGTCTCAATTGATTCTTAGTAAAGGGAGACCTCACTTATATTCTATATGTATATATATAATGGGTTGGTTCATTCACCTAAAGGAGTAAGACATGGATTTCTGGTACTTCTTCACATATACAAATCTCAGAAATATGCATAAAATAGTGGAGGCCGAGTAGTTCAAGGGATTACATTTTAATAAGCTTCTGTAGAGTAATGATAGAGGATAAGGAGAAGGAGCAACTTACAACATCAAGAATTTTATGCTTAACACATATATCTTGCAACTTTAAAAATTCCTACACTTATTTGAGTTATAGGTAGATATAATGGACAACAGAGAGACATGGTACTATGATTCATGGAGCGCAACTATTAAAGATACAATTTCCATGACCGATACAGACACATGCATTAACAATTTCGATACAAATGAATATGTGATGAAGTTACAAGCGCATGCATTAACATATCAATACAAATGAATCTGTGAGGAAGTTTGAAATATTTCTAGCAGCTATGATCGCATGAATTTAGAGAAGAAACATGAACATAAATGAGTTTTAACAAAGGGACAACATACTGTAATACTTGAAGGGGGAATCACCACCATTTCCTTGATATTCTAAAATATTTGTATTACAAAGACATACAGTCTGAAAATTACATGTAGCATTTTATTCAAAATTTATAAACCTTTGTTAAGTCTTGCTTCCTCTTATTTATCAGGAAAGGAGGAGACTTGAACATTCATTAGATCAAAAAAAATCTTAGGCCGAGTCTCAGCTATCAGGTTGACTAATTCTCTCGGCCATGGATGACTTTGTGGCCCAAAAACATTACATAATTAATTACCTCATTGAAGGGAGGGACATTACAGGACAAAAACTCAATCAAAATCAAATGAACATGATAATAAGATATCTCCATGCCCACCCCTATGATCGCTTCTGCTTCAGGTTGCAGTTAGCCCATTGTTTGGCTTCCTGTGCCGCTCATCGAACTACCGTCATTTCTGCCTTTACTAACTGGGCCATTCATTATTTAAAGATGGGAGTGGGCACCACCAGCTCCATGCTGTAGTACTAAAACATAAGACCCCTAAGTAGTACTTCATCTCTCTCTATTATGGGACACCATGCCTGAGAATTAAATCCTCCCGAGCTACCAAGTCTCTTTCCACTCCTGTCAGTGCTAACCCTGATTTTGTGTCACAATGGGCCTTTCTGAATCACCCGATGCCAGTTTTGAATGCACCACATGTTTCACTTAAAGCTACAACTCTTGACCCATCACGCCTTTAAAGCCCTGTCCTACACTATCTACAACCTGATATACCTGATGATGCTCTCTTGGTGGCGATATGAAGGACTTTCCCATGCTTCCCTTTTTCTGTAAAAAAACGTTGTGAAACAAACGAGTCCCGATCCCCCTTAGCCCCTTTTCGTAACTTTCTTCATATGACCAAGGGTTGGAACTAGGGGCTCAGGCGGAGGGTGCTAGAGCCCTTTAAGGATTTTGCGGGGCCATTTTTCCTTTAATCTATGAAATCCCGCACTTTGGCACTTCCGAGGGTTGCCACTGATATTTCCCCTTGAACCCTGTGATTGCTGATCTGCGAGGTCAGGCCCACTAGAAGTATCACAATCACATTGTAGGAGGGGAAGTTGCTTTACCTTTCTTTATAGCGTTGGCCAATTTTTCTAGACGCAAAAACTTTATAGGTCGGACTACATAACATATCACAAACGTGGATTTCTCGCATATTGCAATCGAAACATCGGAAGGGACATCAGCGGAGGAGGGATATTGCCTTGTGCGTTCATCGATCGCCAATTGCGATAGGTGATGTCATCACTGCCACGTGTCACCTAGAAATTCCCCCCTTAGTACCCTAACAATGCCAAATCCGCTTGACACGTGTCCTCCGTACTGCCACATCGACTGCCATGTGGATTCATAAAGAACAAAGATATTTCGCCACGTGCCCCCTGGAAGAGAGAGAAAAAGACCCACATGGCCTTGATTTTTGTTTGAATTCATTTGTTAAATGAAATCGGCCCTCCCCAACGATTTAACACTACATTGACGATTTTTTTTGGTTCGCAGTCTTTTAACCCCGGTCTTGTCCTGGATCGCCGATTTGCGAGAAGTGTGATGTGAGGTACCAACCATATTCTTCCATGTGCCCCTACCAGGAGGAGAGAGAAAGGGGCGCCCTACCTTGGTTTTCCATTGATTTTTTTAGTTAATCCTTTTCTCGGCCTTTTCGACGCTTTACACTACTATCGTAGAATCACAATATTGCAATTTTTCAGAGTGGTACCCCTGTTGATCCATCGATTCACCAATTCGATGAACTCCTGGGGCCCACCGATCGTCGATAAGCGTGGTCCCTCTGATATGCGATATGCGATATCGATGATCGACAACTTCCATGGCCAAGTGCTTGTGTGCCACCGGTTTGCGCATTCGATCATCGATATGTGATATCGATGCTCTACCAGACCCACCGATATGCAATATTGCGATCCACTGATCGCAGATTTCGTCACTCTCCCTATTTTACTTCGAAAGAACCCATCAATTTGGGATTACGGTGAGCTCCTAGACCTTCGATGTGTGATTTGTGATGATCCATTGCCTATGGTCCTTTCCTCTCTGTTTTCTGACTTTTAAAGGGTAAGTTCATACGACCTTATCTTTTGATCCAGAGGTCCATTTTGGGACACCCACACACTGTTGGAAATAACTTTTTGAGAACTATGTAATGGAGAGGGTTCGATTTAGCTATGAGAGATTCTATGGCTGAGAAGGTGGCTTAAAACTTTATTTCTCTCTGGCAACTTTAATCAACTAGAAACTCATAATGCAGTGAGTGAACAATATCTTTGGAAATGTGAGAGTTTTGTTAATTTTCACAAGGTGGGAGAGAAGACATGGAGAGGAATTTTCTCCAATGTTTGGGATCTAGTTGTATGGTGGTTGCGTTCAAGAGCTTGGAGAGCTTGAGGGAATGTGAGTATTTTCTGCCTCAACGAGATTGGGACCCTAGTACAAGGAGTTCTTGGCCTATAAAATCACAATTTCTTGTGAGAATCACAGTTTTGGTGGTGTTCTCCTACATAATTGAATGTCTCCCATGATTGTTTCTAGATTCTTAGGCCCATAGAAATGTATGACAACAAGGTCTCTTAGCTCAATTTTACTTTGTAAATGATTTTGGTCCCAATTATCGTCTTTGTATTAAGGTATTATGGACTCTGTATGTGAATTTTGGGAGTGTCTGTGTGTTGATTATGGTCCCAATAATTGGGGTGTCCTTGGTCTATTTGTGGTCTACTGGTTTCAATCGGAGAGGGAAGCATCATCCCTATACCTTTCCAAGTCGACTACTGTAGGTTGGATGGTACCTGGAACACAATGTGACACTTCCTGTGGGGTTTGAGGGTAACCATACTTTGGGAGCTACAACACTAATCCTAGTAGAATTTGTAACTTTTCATCTGAAGTTGGAACCTTGGACTTTTGGTGGGTATTCTATATTTGTTTTTGGTTTAGGATTATGCTTGGTCCTTGGAGGTTGTGGCCAAGGGTTCGTAGTTGGGGGTGGTTGTGAACATATTTTTTATTATGGGGTTGTTCCTGGAACTCAAGCATGTACATGGGGATTTTTGTGTATCTTTGGTGGAGGGTGGAAGGCACCGAACCTCACAACGTCCTGGTTTTTTCCTTGGTTGAGTGGGCGCTTTCTTGATTGGGAGCATACCCTGTCTTGGAATTGGACACGTGTGGGACATCTGTTGTCAATTTGTCCTCAATTCACGTTGGTTTGCAATTTGGATTTCAATGCCTCATATACCGGGAAAAGTTATTGGGAAAGAGGGGTCGGCGTGATAGACATTGTTTGGAGGATCCAGACCAAGGGGAGGTCGTTGAACCAAACCCAACTCACATTCTTGGTAATGAGGAGCCAATGCACTCTATGGCCACATGCAAAGGGGATAATGGCGCATTCAAGAGAAATTGAATTGTTTTGAGGGAAGACTAAATCACATGGAGAAACATGTAGACAATGACCACAGGCTATTGCCATCTCCACGTTTTAGACCGAAGCATCTTACTTTGGTAAACTCATTAGATTCATAATGCTTCCTCGATGGTTTATGGTATTGAAGGTTTTATGGTGTTATGCGTCTTTCTGACTCTCGTTAGCTAATTTTTTTTTGGTAGTTTGTTATATGTTTTGGTAATTACCTACTGACCATTAAATCTGGTAAGAGTGAGGCCGGTAGGATTTCCAAAAGTTAATATTCACTGATGTAATTTTTTTCATAAATGAAACTCTTAGATTCAAAAAAAAAGTGGCATATTTAGTTTTTTCAAGATATAGGAACATAATTAATAACATAAGACATGCATTTACAGGTAATTAAAGACTTGTTGATTGGGGTTATCTGTGGATGGAATAATGCCTTGATAAATATTGTTGTAATGTCAACTTAATGCCTATGAATATTGGGGCATTGGCTTCAAACCTTTTGAACTCTTAAGCATGTATACTTGTGGGTTGGCCTGGTATGAATAACCCGACTCTATCCCTCAAACCGAGAGGAAGGTTGATTTCTTTCCTCGGATAAGAAAAAGGTGATTAAAAGGCCCTAGATTACACTTTTGGGCCAAATGTGGCAATGTAATTTCAAAATTTTACTTTTATCGAATTGAAACCCTCAAAATTCATATAAGTATTGGGAATTTTGATTGAGAGTAAAAACATAATTTGTGGAGAATTATGTTGTTTTCCTAATGATATTTTTTGCAAAAAAATTGTGTCATAAAATCTATCAAATTTCCATTAAATGAAATGTTTGTCCTTCTAAATTTTGGCACATCTTAAGAAGTTTGTGTGTGTTCACGTAGCATAACTTAGTCTAAAACGTGTAATTTTAAAAAATTATAGATATGAGCATGATCTACACGGAGAGAACTAAGTTTTTCACATTACAAATTTATTTCTTTAAGAAAAATTATGTTTCTTATTATTTTTTGAAGTTGGCGAAGTAATGTTTCAATTACATTTTGCAGACACATGTTTGCATAATTTTTTTTTTTCTACTCTTTAAACAAATTTAAAAACCAAGAGTACCATTTTGAAGAGGACTTGTAAACGAATATATTTGTATTTTTTGATATTTTTTCGTTTTGTATAGTTTATGTTATTGATTTTTTATTCAACGCTTTTGAAACTGTCCAAAAAAATTTCAACTTATGTTTAAAAGAAGTTAGATGAAAAATATCATATGAATTTGAAAATATCAAACTCATATACCATTGGATAGAGGATTCCTTCATGTATACAACATGATCAACTCCGCCACATAAGGACAAATTCTACATGAAGTCCGCTACAGTATAAAATGGTGTTGTAGATAAATCTACAGAAAGAGAGCTAAAAGTCCATTTTTTAGGCCCTCAACAGCTCGATCAAGCGCTTAAGTTAAAACTTGAAATAACTTGATCGAGGGTTTATAAAACCCTTGATCGATCTCTTAACATGGTTAAAAAAGGGCTCGATCGAGCTCTTATGTAACTATGGGCTACGTAGGAGCTCGAATGAGGGTTATTTTTAAGCATTCAAACAACTTGATTGAGGGCTAAAATATAGGTCAATCGAGTTTCTTTTTCCTCCCTCCCAACTCATGCGCTTGCCAAAAAGTGTAAACCATCTTCATTCATTCACCCTAACCAATCAGTCTTAGATGTGAATTAGAAGATAGCTAAGAACATGATTTGAAAATCGCACACCAAGTTACTTTTAATTAATGTTTAATAGGGGATTAACAACCTCCAACAACTAAAGAAACAAAGTTATATGCTATAAGGAACTTTGTTCTCAAATGTTAAAATTGGCAATTGGGGCCAAACTCCACATGGTTCATCTTATTTATGACAATTGATATTTTTCTTGGATTCCTCTCTCTAAGAGGTGTAGGATTGATCTAAATATCATCCATTTCTGATATGTAAAAATGGAGTTATGAATTTGTTTTGATTATGGACAAATTTTCAAGGTCGGCTAGTAAACTCATGTAGGCTTAGAAGCCCAATAATCACGTCTATTCATCCGCAACGTTTGCCTATAAATACATGATGCCTCCTCCTCATTTGGACACACTTCACTTCTCACACATCTCTCTCTCCTCACATGATTGGGCATGGATTTATGGGCAGCTCTCCACATGTTCGAAGAAGGACTGTACTTTTTTGTTCTAGCTGTTGACCAACATTGACCAAATTTTCAGAAGACTAGGCTTGCATTGACCAAATGTTGACCTGTTTTGGTGCGATTTTGGGTGGAGGAATTCTGTCTTAGCAGGCCACAGATTTGGGCACAAGAATCGAGGCAATTTGACCTCCTATTTAACCATCGTTGATTGTACCAGGGTTGGCCACAGGGTTGAATTTTGTTGACCAGTTTTGACTGGAGTTTTTTAGACTATTTTGGGTTGATTAGACTTACTGTTAGAGGTGGTAGTTGACTCGGTTTGACTGAGATGAATTGAGGAAGAAATCTGCCCTGTTGACCCGCGTTGATTTTTCTGGTTAGGGCTCTTTTGCTATTGTTATAAATGATCAGAATTTGTTGAACTATTGAAGACTAAAAGAAGATTTGATCAAGGGTTTCCCCACATTTGGGTTTGTCCTTGGCTGGTGCCACATCTTATGTCTTCTTGTCTTGGCTTGTCTTCTACTATTTATGTTTGCGTTCTATCAACATTTTACTTACATGTCTATGTGATTACTAAATTGAAATTGATATTGGGCTCATAAAGAAATTGAAGTAAAAATTCTCTAAAGCATAGTACATACCATGGTGTCAGAGTTGAGGTGAAGACAAAGCCCAAGCAAGAGTGAAAGAGCAATCACCAAAGACAGTTGGAAAAGGACAAAAGACTCAATGGGTTCCTCATCCTATTTCCCAATTGAAGACAAGCTCCATGATGAATCTGACTATCATGGATGGAAAATGTCTCTTGATTTGACCTTGGAAGAGAAGGAAGTGATGGATTGATTATGTGCAGGGTAATATCTGTGAGGATCCTTCAAATGCACCGGCTATTGTGAATACCAAGTACAATAAGGCTAAAGTCAAAGAGAAGAATATTATCAGGGATTCCATTGAAAAGCATTTGGTGGCATATATATCTGAATTAAAGACCTCCAAGGAGATATACAACAGGTTCATCGACATGTTCAAGGTTAGTAATGCTAATCAAATTCTCTTTCTCAATAATAAGTTGAAGGATATTAAGAAGGACAAGGATGAGGACTTTCAATCCTATTTCTCAAGGATTAATGAGATGAAGAATGATCTACTCTCAATTGCAGAACTCATTCATGACAGGGAACTTAATCTCACCACCCTTGGAGGGCTCCCACCTGAGTGGTATGTATTTAGAACCACTATACTCAACAATGATCGAATTCTAGGGTTTGAAGAATTGATGTCGATATGTATTCAAGAAGAAACAAGAATGGTGGAGCAAGAAATGCCTTTTAATAGAAGCAACCCCACTGCATTCGCCACTCATGCCAAGAGGAAAAACAATGAAGGTTCAAAGAAACAAAGTCAAGGAAGATTGAGATTCAAAAATGGAAGGAAGGTAAGATGCTTTGTTTGAAATAATTTTGGCCACTATGCAAGGGAGTGTCCTAATAAAAGAGATACACCTCAACAACAATGATCAAAGGAATGGCAGGTCCAATGACAAAGAAAAAATGAATGCAAGACATCAAGGAAATGATCGACCCTCCAAGAAATCAAGGAACTCCACGTATGATGAATCCAATGTTGTTAACAATAAGCAAAAAGAACACTATCTTATATTGTCCCTCTCCACTGCCTCTCCTCGGGACACTTTGGGAAATTGGTTGATTGATAGTGGTGCATCAAGGAACTTCATCGGATACAAGGAAGCCCTCTCTAATTTGATAGAAAAGGAGACAAACTTGGAGATCATCCTTGGAGATGATGCCACCTATACCTTGAATCGAGTAGGGAATGTTATCCTTCAATTGAATCAAGGTAACTCTATTCATTTGCAAGAAGTACTATATGTACCCAATCTAAAGAAGAACATGATGTCCATTTCAACAATGGAAGATAAAAGATTCAAGGTGGATTTTATCGATGGAAAGGTACATGTTTGGAAAATAAATTTCAAGGATGCTTTTACTCTTGGGTTTAGGGTTGACACTTTGTATCACGTTGGAGGAAGTCCATTGGGAGCCATGTCTTGTGACACATCTCTACAATCTGAACTATGATACCAGAGGTTCCCCCATCTTCATTATAAGGCCCTACTTGATGTGAGATAGATGGTGACATGTATGCCCGAATTCAAGGTAGAGCATGAAGGTGTATGTCTAGGATGTGTCGAAGCAAAAAATACAAGGGCACCATTCCCCTCAAGTAATAGCAAGACCATAGACATATTATAATTAATCCACTCCGACATATCTGGTATGATTCCCATAAAATTCTTGGGAGGATACTTATATTATCCCACCTTTGTGGATGATTATTCTTGTAAGACCTAGATCTACTTCTTAAAGAAGAAGGATTAAGTGTTCACGTGGTTCCGAAATTTCAAAGCCTTGATTGAAAACCAATGCGAGAAGAAAATCAAGGTATTGATGACTGATAATGGGTCTGAGTATGAATCAAATGAATTCCAAGATTATTGCAGAGAAGCTGGCATTAAGAGGGAGACTATAACACCATACACTTCCGAGAAAAATGGTCTGGCTGAAAGGAAGAATCACTCTATTGTAGAAGTTGTACGTTCCATGCTGCATGATCAAGGCATTTCGAAGTTTCTATGGGGTGAAGTTACAAATATGCCGTGTATGTTCAAAATTGATCCACTCATTAAGCATTGTACTCCAAGAGTCCCGAAGAAATGTTCACTAGTAAGAAACCTGATGTCTCTCATTTTAGAATTTTTGGAGCCCTATATATTTTCATGTGCTGAAAGAGAAAAGAAGCAAATTGGGTGCATATGGGAGGAAAGGAATCTTTGCGGGCTATAGTGAAAATTCTAAGGGATATAGAATTTATGTGGCTAATCAAAAGGAACTTGAGATAACGATATCACCTTCAATGAAGATATGGCCCTCAGGAAGATCAACAACCTTCCCATCCTAAGGAAGGACAAAGAAGTTGACACACGAAATCAGGGTGAAAAATAGGACGAAACAATGTCTGATGTTGATGAACCTATGGATCCTATTGATCCACTCCCTCATGAGCCTTCCTCCTCCAAGAGGAGACCTCATGGCTTAGGGAGACTCTTAGAGATGCTGAGAGGCACATTGCACCAAGGGGGACTTTTTGTGAAAGCAAGAAGCCGAACATGTATCAAGGATATTTGACCACCATGAGCACTATCATTGAAAATGATCCTTCATCAATCGAAGAAGTCATGAAGCAACAAGTATGGAAGGATGCTGTGGATGAAGAGTACAAGTGAATTATGAAGAATGATGTTTGGGATGTGGTCCCTAGTCCCGAGGACAAATTAGTTGTCACTTCTAAGTGGATTTGCAAAATTAAGCTTGGAGCTGATGCACGTGCAGAAAATTTCAAGGCTCGCTTTGTTGCTCGAGGCTTCTCTCAAAAGGAAGGTTTATATTATGATGAGATATTTTTACCTCTTGCTTGATACACCACCATCCACTTGATCATAGCCCTTGCTGCCTCGCAAGGATGGAACCTACATCAAATGGATGTCAAGATCGCCTTCTTGCATGGTTCAATCAAAGAGGAATTCTATGTGGAAAAACCCGAGGGGTTTGAAGTAATGATCGAGAATCTCATGTATGCAAGTTGAAGAAAGCTCTCTATGGATTGAAGCAAGCACCCTGAGCTTGGTATAAAGGGATCGATAGCTATTTGATGAATCTGGGATTCACTAGAAGTGAATCTGATCCGAACCTTTACTTTAAGATTGAAAATGATAAACCTCTCATTCAGGTACTTTATGTGGATGACCTCTTTCTGATAGGTGTAGACCCTCTCATTCACAAATGTAAGAGTGAGCTGGCTTCTGAACTTGAGATGAAGGACCTAGGACCAATGCACTATTTCCTAGGGCTGGAGGTCCGGCAAAAGCCAAATGAAATTTTCCTCTCAAAGAAAATATGTTGTGAAGATATTGGAAATATTTGGGATGGTGGACTGCAAGCCTATGACTACTCTGATGGAACTTAAATTTAAGAAGTTATGTGGTAGTGCTACTAGACCTAAATTGGGAAATGATTTTGAGTATCGTTAACTCATAGGAGCATTTATGTTCTTGGTGAACTCCCATCCAGACATATGTTTTGCAGTTAACAAATTGAGCTAGTACATAGTTAAGCCTCATCATATCCATTGGATTGTCGTCAAGAATCTTATGAGATATCTTCGGGGCACAGATGCTCATGGACTGAGATACACTGCTAAAAATGTGAGGCTGCATGGTTATTTTGATGCTGATTGGGTTGGTAATGTGGTGGATCAAAAGAGCACTTCTGGATGTTGTTTTTCTTTGGGTTCTGCCTTGATATCCTGGATGAGTAGGAAGCATACATCGGTTTCCTTGAACACTGTTGAGGAAGAATACATAGCTGCTAGTATGGCCTCCTGTGAAACTGTCTGGTTGAGGAAGCTCTCCAGTGAGCTATTTGGACATGTGTTAGATACCACTGTGATCCTTTGTGACAACCAGAGTGGGATTCAATTATCAGAGAATCCCGTGTTTCATGATCACTCTAAGCATATAGATATTAGGTACCACTTTATCTGAGATATGGTACAACAAGGAGCAATAAGGCTCCATCATATTGGGACTAATGATCAGGTCACCAATATTCTAACAAAGCCCCTAGGGAAGGTCAAATTTGTGGACTTCCGAGAAAAACTTGGAGTTGTGGAGAGACCCTCTTATGAGGGTCTTGTATGAGATGGACATTGAGTTCTGGGAGCTTAGGGGGGCTTGGGGTACTTCTTGGAGTGGTGAGCAACCATAGGGTGAGTGGTTCATGTATATCAGTTGTTAATAAAATTGTACTCTCATGTTTTATCATTCAGATTATTCTTGTTACCCATGTGTGTTTAACATGGTATCAGAGCACAGGCTAGGCGTGGGCACTTTTAGATCCTGTCAGTAAGAAGGCTCGTTTATATTCCCCACTATATAATGCTAGCTATTTATGCTCAGCGCTCCCTATGCTAGCTATTTATGTCAAGGACAACCACTGGCCTCGAATATTCTCAGCTTCTCTGTCGTTCCTCTATCTTATATGTGGTTGTCTCTAAGATGCAACTCAAAATTTCCTTTAGAAATATTCATCATTAGCTGTAAGTTTTAATGATTCAAGATTGTTGCGGGAAATATCATAAATTGTTAATGGATTTTTGAAGGTTATGAATATATCTATCGAGACTGCTGTAAAATGTTGGAACGCTAATAAATATTTTGAGGGTTCTCTTGCTTGACGGACTACTATTCTGTTTTTACCTGTGTAAAAAAAAAAAAACCGTTGTATCTTTCCTGGAAAAAGCTATTTTTGATAATTGTATTGGTCGGTGGGCGACTCCCTCATGATTCCACGACTGCTATCCCTCTACATAAATCGCGATGCACCCTGTATGCTCGCTCTGACCACCCTCATTTGATCCATGTGTGTCTAACAAACATTTCCATGGAGACTCCCTAGCATTCTGGCCGTTGAATGATACCCCCTAGCAGAAGCATGGTGGATAATGTTGTGTTAACTGCAGTTTGGAGTTGATATGAAATAACATTATCATTGTTGTGTAGTGACACACCAAACCCGCGATTTCTATCCACTGGCATAACAAACCCACCTGACAGTCATAACAATTACGCCTTCCATATAACACGCTCTCCATATACCATCTCACATATATACACCTACTGCATCGCTATAATATAACTCTGCCACGTTCTATATAATGCCTTCCATAGTACTCACCAAATTCTAGTCATACCCCGTCGCCACCGATTCAATTCTGCTACTGCTGGTATACCCCGTGGTGTAACAGGAGATATACCACCATGCTACTACACTGCATATGTTGAATCCACTAGTAACAAATTCCCATATATTGTTATACCACCTCTAGCTGAGTCATATATTGGCATTATGGTTGAAGGTAATACCTTGATGGTATTACGCTGAATATGTATTATGTTAAAAGGTTGCAATTGTGGAATCCATAAATCGCTTACACTCCACTATTTGGAAAGGAAAATAAAAGCATTGGAGTTGAAACGAGTGCGTTTATGAGAATTTATTTGCTGTCACGCAGTCTATACACACCATTGTTGCCTCTATTTTGTGCTCTTTTTCATAAAATAGAGATGAGAAGCTGAAAGCACAACCTCAGAAGAGAGATGAAATTCTAAGAATGATTGTCAAACAAAATAGATTCAAGCGCATTGGAAGCAAAGGCAGAGCCAATTCCTTTGACTAAATGCCTTGGAACAGTCTTGGCTTGAAGAAAATGGTGCGGTGAGTGATCTGAAACACCCTGCATAATGTGTTGCCTTCCATTTTTTCCCTGCATCCATGCATGTTGAAATCGTGATGGTAATGGTATTTTGTACATAAGTCTATGTAATTAACAACAGAACGCCCACAGGGAAGAGAGTTTTCAATGTTTGCCAGCTAAGATTGAAGCCAGAAGTCCGTGGAGTTCTGTGGGACAACTGAGTGTGATACTCAATGAAGTTTCTAAGGGGCTTATGAGCTATTTGAACCTCTATACTTTCAGCACAGTTCAGTAAAACAAGGCCTGAAAACTTAGGTGACAGTGGAAGCAGATTTTCGCTGTAGCAGCGCATTTCGTAAGGCATTCTGGTCAGAAATTGAAGTGCAAATTTCAAGGAGAATTTTTGTTGTAGTGTGGCACATAAATTAAGGCATTCTGAGAGGGATTGTGCACAGAAAACAAGGCTGAGTGAGGGAAGAATTTCTGGGTTAAAATTTACTCTTTTGACATAGAATTTATAGCACTATTGGGTGGTTTTCATACACAGAAAACAAGTCAATATCAGTCAGTGTATATGAGTGTATGGAGGCTCAAAATTCAATGCATTTATCATTTTGAGTTCAGCACTGTGAGGGAATCTCAATTACAAGTGTAGTGATCTATGCTATTTATTTGTCATGAATTAAGTTTCCTGTATATAATCACTCACCTTATAGCATATCATGTCAAGGATATCTAACTTAAATGCAATTGAGAGGGGGACCTGTGCAGGTCAATTTGTCGCTGAAAATAACATCACTTCTGTAATTATATTGGTTTGAAATGGATGGAATAGATGATGTATTGAAACTACTAAATAATTTAATACATTCCACTGTTGATGAGATGGTTAAGATCAACAAAGACACTCTCTGTGACATTCAGACCTGCCTGCATAATGCATAGGAAAAGATTGATTTTTGTAGCTTGAATCATAGCTATAGTAGGAAGAGCTACATCAAAATAGACATCATTCTGAACCTATTTTTGTTTAGAACATTGAGACAACCAACCATCAGCAGCAAGTCAATAATGTTACAGTTCATTCAGATTTAGTACCCAATAAAGCAACAATTATACATGCAGATCCAAAAGTTCAGTTTGCACTTGCGAAGCCCATCATCAGACCTTGGGAACAACTTGTCCACAATAAGCACAGAACTGATCTTGGATATAACAAGGACTTGTCCTTTCATATTCCGACTACTCCAAGCCCATTCAATTTCAGAGTGCTGGATTCATTCATGACAGTTCACCTGCTCCTCATGACAACTCACCTTCAGCTGTTCCAGATTCTTCCCCCCTTCCACAGTAATGACAACAACAACATATTGTGAAATGCCAACACTGTGACCAAGTTGGCCATTTGAAAGATCACTGTTTTGATCTTCATCCATGTAAGCACTATCATAAAATCACCCATTCTTCACATAGATGCTTCAGAAACAAATGTCTTGCAAGAACAAAGATTCATCTTGGATGGATCACTTCTTGGCAATGGGCATCAACATCCAAGAAGATATTCCAATCACATGTGAGAAATTGTTCCAGATTATTGAACAATCTTGCAGTTGAGTTTTCTCCATCATCTCACCTTGTATCTGACAGGGTGGAAATGATGGCCATCTACAAGCTTCAAAGTCACATCAAGCGAGCCTGAGCCACAACCTGCCATACCAGATTCAGAGTTGTAGCTAGAGACAAAGATGTCCGTGAACATGCCTTCAGTTGGTAATCTAGGACACTTCCTCTAGCAGAAGACTTCAACTTCTTGTTAGTTTCAGAAGAATTAAAGGAACGAAATTGAGGACACTTCCTCTAGCAGAAGACTTCTTCTTCTTGCCAAATTTGGAAGAGTTCCAGGAATTACATTAAGCATTCTAGAGTTGTTGGTCATCCTTAAACCATCACAGGTTGAGACTTCCCTTTTCAGGTTGAAGTTCTCCCTTTTATTCGGGGTGAGACCTCCCTTTATTGGTTGAAGGTTTCCCTCTTCAAAAAA
The DNA here is from genome assembly GCA_000404065.3 of Pinus taeda. NCBI lineage: Eukaryota > Viridiplantae > Streptophyta > Pinopsida > Pinales > Pinaceae > Pinus > Pinus taeda. Next base: position 63,195 of record APFE030766421.1, on the reverse strand, counting down.
ATAGGAGCACTTCCTCTAGCAGAAGACTCCAACTTCTTGCCAGTTTTGGAAGAGTTTTGGGAACTGCACTAAGCGTCCTAGTGTTGGTGGTCATCCTTAAACCACCACCCTTTATACCAACATTTTAGAGAGCACATTCAGCCTAGTGCTGCCATGCATATTTGCACATTTTGTATTACAACTCTCTTCTTGGACTCATACATAACCCTTCGGATTAAGGGGGGGAATG
>APFE030766421.1:0-48627 GCA_000404065.3 Pinus taeda | reverse complement strand
CCATATTTAGAATTATATACATACTTACATTACACCTACACATCTACCCTATACTCTATAAATATTGTGTTTATTGTTTTTTAAAGAGTGAAATTTTAACATTTTTGAAAAAACTCAGCCTTAATTTTGATGTAACAATGCCCTCCCAATTCCAATCTTCATTTACATTCTAAAACAACTAGTATATTTTCACTTTTCATAGGGTGGAGGGAAATGAGTAGATATTTTCACTTTTCAGAGGGTGGGAGGGAAAACAAGATTGAAGAGAGTTGTGAATTAAATTTTCACTTTTCATAAGGTGGAGGGAAAACGAGTAGCATATTCTCACTTTTCATAGGCGAGAGGGAAAACGAGGGAGGGAAAACAATATTGAAGAGCATTGTGAATTAAGGTTTTACCAATAGCAGATGGATATCGAACCCCACCAATGGATCTTCAATCCATTAATGGCCCCCATGTATGTTTCATTTCTAACTTGCCTGCATTTCTACCCCACTTTTAGTCTTCTTCCACACAGGAGGAGTACACACACCTCAGATCTATAACCCCACTAACCCCACCATTGGATCTCCAATCCATTAATGGCCCTAGGTATGTTTCATTGGAGGAGTACACACACCTCATATCTATAACCCCACTAACCCCACCATTGGATCTCCAATCCATTAATGGCCCCCCAGGTATGTTTCATTTCTAACCTCGCTAGATTTCCACTCCACTTTTAGTCTTCTTCCACTCTTTGGTTCAAAATTCGCAATTTTTTTCGTCCTTGCTTTTAAGTTTACGAGTAACATATTTTCACTTTTCACAGGGCAGGAGGGAAAACAAGATTGAAGGGAGTGTGAATTAGGGTTTTACCAGTAGCAAACTGATATCGAACCGCACCATTAGATCTTTAATCCATTAATGGCACCCATGTATGTTTCATTTTCAACCTCGCTACATTTCCTCCCCACTTTTAGTCTTCTTCCACATAGAGAGGAGTACACACACCTCGAATCTTTGGTTCAAAATTCACTATTTTTTTCATCCTTGCTTTTAAGTTTATGCTTTAATCTTTGTGCCTCACTTTGTTATTTTTTACAGGGATGGCATTAGCATTTGATGACTTTGGGAAGCCATTTATTATAATAAAGAAGGAGGGGCAAAGGACCCAAATTAACATATTGATCTTAGTTAACATTTTTTTTAGAGTAACCATAACAATCCAAGTCTATTCATTATTGTATTTTGATTTTTTATTCCTTTTATGGTGTGATGACAACTTTATATGACTGTATAGATGTTTATTTTTATTAGAGTATATGTTGAAAGGTAGATACTCTCCTACATTCAACCTTGTCTATTATGTATTGATGGAGTTTGGTTTCATTAGTTGTGACCAAAGAACCGTGTCAGGCATGTATATAAGGATTCTTGTATCACTATTTATACACTGAACATTTTCCTTAAACAAGTAAAGTAGATCCTTAATGCTACATGTTTGCATCTTAGGAACTTACAATCCTAATAAATGAGGTGAAATTTAATTGTTTCCAGAATCCAAATCTCAGGTTTTGTGAATTCACTCATATATGGTCCTGGAAAAGCGAAGTGAAATTTAATCATTTCCAAATCTTAAGTTCTATGAATTCATTCATATTTGGTGTTGGAATATTTTGAGCAAACGGGAAGAATTTCTTATAGTTGCATAGAAATATTCCAAAAACAATACTAAATTTCTGCTTGACTAAAATTCTACCTGAAATGGCTTTGGGATTGAAAATTTTGTAGATATTTTTAGGGAAACAACCCAAAATACTTTCTCTAGATTAGAGTTTTATAACACTAGGTACTAAAACAATGTTCTATTTTCTACTGAAATGTCTGATAGAGTCTGATGATCATAAAATTAGGTAGATGCACTAGACAAACTAAATAATTTTGAATGAATAATCAATTAATATAAATGATATATTAGGTTCAATAATTATATAACTTAGATGCATGAACTGAAGAAGAAATCTCAATGAGGTTGACATATTATTAATTGAGTTGAATGAGGGTAGGAATAACCTTGAGTAGAGGGTGTTGGAAATGGCAAAATTTTGTTGTGGTTGGATAGATTTAGAACTAAAAATCAGCAGTTTTCTTGCTTGCATAACTTGGGAAAATTTTTGTATCTCAATTCTCAACCTTATTGAATAGTATGGTTTATGCCTTGCAATGTTGAGATATGATGTGATACCACTTGCTAGTAACCTAAACACTTTGGATGAAAATTTAGTTGTGAATTTTACTTAAAAAATATATAAGTGAAAATATAGATTAATCGTCCCTTGTGTAAAATTTCCTTGAAATTTTGCTACTGCTTGAATGAGTAAATATGAAACTAATTGTTGCACCAAGACAAAAAAATATCTCTACTAATTTGTAGTGGAATAGAGTTGAAATAAAACACAATCATAGTATAGCAAAAAAAAAAAAAAAAAAAAAAAATATTCTAGGGAACCCAACTGGGAAAACCCTTTGCTAGTTGTAGAAATTTAAAATACTATCCATATTAGACTTTGAGACACCTTCTTCAAGACCAGGTTCATCGATGCTTATTGATTTCCATATTCATTTTCACAAGCATTATGGTTTTTGTCCGTCAAATCAGAGTAGCTAGAAAGTGTCTCTTTGACTTCAGAAAGCATATCATGATCAACTTCATCCAAGAATCCCGTAGAAGGCTCATCAAAAGCAAGAAGAAAGGTGTTTTTTTATTTCATTTCATCACATGCATCCATCATAATCATTGTTTTGTCTTCATTTCTTTCACAGTCATTTTCAATGTTAGATGCAAAAGGTAATTTAGTATGATATAATCCTTACATAACCAACCTCAGACATTTTGTCAGTTAGTTTATGTTGTTTGAAGTTTATTAAGTTTGAGTTTTATCATGAAACTGCTGGAAGCATACTAGCATGGGTGAGTTGATTATCTTTATAACAATGTTATGGTTTGATCTAGTCCTTGAAAGGAACTTAGAGTTGATGGTCAAAATTTCACATTCCTTCCATTTTTTTATCTCCAAATATAACAAATATATTTATATTATAGCCTCTAGCTAGAAATATATAGTAACTGCCACTCAGAAGTTGGATTCCATCATTTTGGACCTTGAACCTACTCAACTTACCTTTTTTTGAGTTAAAAATGTCATTAGATCTCATCATATCGTCTATTGTAGAGCATGAATCCAATTTACCTTTGTTTCAACTTAAAATGTAATTAGATCTTGCTATATCATATTTTGTAAGGAATGAATCCAATTTCTCATAGTCTGTTTGCTTGTGGTATAACAAAGCTACTTTAATTCATTAAACTTACTTTTCATAGTATATTTGCTGATTGTGATTCTGCAGGCCACATCTACATTGGAAAAGGGGCATATTTAATGAAGTGTGGAAGGAAAGGGAAGCTTCAGTTATGTCCTTTCAAACTTTCTAAGGTATGCAATTTTTAAAAATTCTCCATAGACCAAGCAAAGATTCCAAATGTGTATAAATTAGTGGCTCCTTAGAGAATCCGAAGAGTGGGGCTATTATAGCAACAAGAAACTCATTTATTTGTATTTCTTCATTAGTGCATTGATAGTATATTGTTTATTCCATACAATACCTCAACAATGTATGATCAAATTACAGTTAAGCCTGTCATAATATTTCGGATTACCCTTTTTTAGAGGGAAACTACAGTGTGTCTCAAGCTTGCACGTTACAATTGTGTCATGCAAAGTTTACTTGGGACAAGTTTTGTGGATCTAAGAAGCAAGATATCTGTTGAAACTCAAGAGGCAACAATATTGCAAAGTGGGAAAGAGGTTTCACAGTTAACCTGACTTTGACATTATGGTTGGAGTCGGTTTGTTGGCAAGATGTTGGATACCCCAACTTCCTTTTTATGACTGAGTGTAAGATTGAATCCTTCGACATATTCCTAGCTCAATTGTCATTAAGTGATGGGTTTTCTCAGATGTGATTCACACCTATAAACTTTCCTAGAGTTGTTCTTGAGTGTTTGGAGGTGGTTATATTTTCAAAGCCCACACATACAAGAAGAGGAGAAATAATATGCCCAACTAATTTGAAGTTATCTACCTATAAATAGGGTGTTCCCATTCATAAACCTGATGACTCGCTCTACTTGTCTCTAGTGAACAACTTTGGCACTTGCCATGAATCGTGAGACAATTCCTACCCCATAACTATAAATTTCTTATTTAAATCTGTACCCAATATATTATAATATGCACAAGGATAACTCCGTTCTTGTTTCAAAAGAACTTGCAATCGACTTGTACCATTCTATTTAATATTTTCTGTATTTATTCACGTCCTTGGTTTGTGACATAAAGATGCAATAGTCTACCTTGCATTTTCTGTTCTAACACTCCTAAAAAATAATAAAGTATGCCCAAATCTATCATTTCAAATTATCTATGTAGCTCACCTTTTGGTTTTTCAATTATCGAAGTTTTTACCTATATTGATGAGATCTTATACAACCGATACCATAGTGACAATATATGTTATAGTTTTATCCATGTTTCTTTGAACGTGTTTCTCCTTTAGTAGAGCAGTAATACACTGCAGTTTCCATTTAGGGGAGAAGTGTACCTAGTAGCAACCTTGGTCTATGTGCACATGGGTTGAGTGCATATTAGTCTCTATCTGTTGTTTTGAAGGTGTTTCTCCTTCAACAATACTTAATCTCAGTATATCCTTTCGGTCTGCACTTTTAGTTGATGCATGCAGCGTTGGGATACATGTTGTAGATTATAGCTTTCCTATGAGGTTGTAGTAGCGATGAAAGAAGTACATCGATTTTAGGCATCTTGTGGGTGTTGTATGAAAGCATGTTTGTTTACTATTTCCCAAACTTAGATACAACCATATTTAGTATGCTTTTATAGTTTGACTTAGATGCTCACTTTTCTTAATTTAGGTGTTTTTCTTAGTTCTGTTTTATGCACACATTTATCTTTAAGAAAAGTGCACAGTAGAGAAGGGTTCTATATTTTGAGCAGGGGACACACTTCTAGGTAGGAGGTACTCTATTCTAGGAATATTTTTCCATGTAGGTTAGGTGATTTATCTGAGAATCCCAAGAGGCGCTATTGTAGCAATAAGAAATTCATTTATTTTGAGTTCTTCATCAGTGCATTAATACTATATTGTTTATTCCATGCAATACTTGAATAGTGTATGATCAAACTATAGTTAAGATTGTCATAATATTGTGACTTACCCTCTTTTAGAGGGAAACTAGAGCGTTTGTCAATCTTGTACATCACAATTGTATCATGCAGAGTTTACTTAGCATGAGTTTTGTGGACCTAAGAAGCCAAGTACCTGTTGGAATTCAAGAGGGAACAATACTACAAAGTGGGAAAGAGGTTTTGTAGCTAACCTGCCTTTCACATTATGGTTGGAGTCAGTTTGTTAGCAAGATGCTGGATACTCCAACTTCCTTTTTATGACTGAGTGTAAGATTGAATCCTTCGACATATTCCTCACTCAAAATATTCTTTTTATGACGGGTTTTCTTAGAGGTGCTTTAGATCTATAAAATTTACCAGAGTTGTTATTGAGTCTTTGGATGTGGTTATCTCTTGAAAGCACACACATACAAGAAGACGAGAAATAATATGCCCAACTAATTTCAAGTTATCTTCCTGAAAATAGGGTGTTCCCCTCCATAAACCTAATGACTCGCTTTGTTTCTTTCTAGTGAAAAAATTTGGGACTTTTGATGAATTGTGAGACAATTTCAATCCCATAACTATCAGTTTCTTATTTAAATTTATACCCACTAGATTAGAAGCCACACAAGGAGAATTCCATTCCTGTTTCAAAAGAACCTGCAATCGGCTTATACCATTCTATTTAATATTTTATGTATTTATTCGTATCCTTGGCCTGTGACATAAAGACGCAACACACTACCTTGCATTTTCTATACTAACGCTCCTAAACAATAATAAAGTATGCCCAAATCTATCATTTCAAATGATCTATTTATCTCACCTTTTGGTTTTTCAATTATCGAAGTTGTTACCTATATTGATGATATCATCGACAACCGAGGTGAAAATGACAATATCTCTTAGATTTTTATCCATGTTGCACTAAAGGTGTTTTTTCTTCAACAACACTACAATACATTGTAGTTTCCATTCAGCAGAGAAGTGTACCCAATAATAGCCTTGGTTTGTGTGAAAATGGGTTGAATTCATAGTAGAATTTATCTATTGTTTTGAAGGTGTTTCTCCTTCAATAGTACTTCATCTCAGTAGATCCTTTCAATCTACACCCTTAGCAGATGCACCTAGCCTTGGGGTACATGCTATAGATTCCAATTTTGTTGTGAGGGTATAGAAACGTTGAAAGAATCACATCAATTTTAGGCATCTTATTGTTATTGTATGTAATCATGCGTGTCTAGTGTTTCCCAAACTTATATAGAACCATATTATTATACTTTTCTAGCTTGAATTAGATTCTCACTTTTCTTAATTTAAGTGTTTTTCTTAGTACTATTTTATGCACAAATTTATCTTTAAAAAAGTGCATAGTAGAGAAGGGTTCTATATTTTGAGTAGGGATACCTTCTAGGTAAGAGGTACTCTATTCTAGGGGGCTTCTATCATGCATGTTAGGTGATTTATCCTAGACAGAGTTCCAAGTCCTGGCCTCCTTGACAAGGTCCCTACTAGACAAGACACTTGTGGATAGAGTTCCAAGTCCCTAAATTTTCCAAAAACCCACCTAAGCCTAGCTATCTAGCCTAAAATCCTTTACATTCTAGTCATCTCTTAGTTGTGATTTCATAGAGAGACACCTCTTTAGTTTGGTAGGGCTAGCTACCAAACTAAAAGCTTGTTTCATGGTTACCTTCATTGATCTCCTCATTAACCTGGGACATTATGGAGGATAATAGAGGGCATGACAACTAGGGAGTGCCAAGGTGTTTTAGTGAATGTAAGGTTCCCAAGTCATGTAAAAATGCAATGATAGTTGTGAGGTCATGACTGCCAAGGTGTGTTAGGGAATGTTAGGGCATGCTAAGCTGTGCCAGATAGTACGAAGACATGTCAAACAAGCTAAGATGTGCCAAGTGCTAAGGCATGCCAAGATGTACAAGGGTTCCAAGTCTCTGCCTCCTCTTCTTCCATTTGGTATCCACTTATGACATTTCCTTTGGAATATTTGGTGCATTTGATAGTTATAGGTCATTTATAGGTTATAAATGTCTTCAGATTTTCACTTCCAATTGAGTATTCAACTGAACATATTGATTCTCTTATACATAACTAATTTTTCCTCCACCCAATTTTCATAACTTCAATAAACATTAGGTAGGGACCTGCAACTTCAATGTTTCTTTGCTTGTTTAGTAAAATATTGCGAAGACTTTAATTTATTGAAAGTTGTAAAATTTACACTTTATGAAGTTTCAAGGTCTAATTTTAAAAAATATAATTCTTTAAAGGATGCTAGCTCAATGGAAGAGCACCTACTTTACAAGAAGGAGGTTGGTGGTTCAATTCCATTGTTCCCTGACATCCATATGGAATGGTGATGATCAATGTTTGGTGACGAAGGCTCTTTTTACCATCACCAATGAGCCTTGTTGACATTTTTCGACCCTCACCAAAAATATGAAATGGTGATGGTCAACAAATGGCACCATATATACGCATCAATAATGACGACCCTCAAAGCTCTGTAACCATAAATCGTTGTTGTTGATATGAAATGGTGATGGTTGTTGTCTATCATTATAGTCATTATTCGTGACGAACCTTGAATGTCACCATAACACCTATACTTCTAGCAATGTAGCTTTTGGTGATGGTTAATGAACATCACCATATATATGCACCAATAGTGACAATCATTAAAGATCCATCACAATAAATCATTATTGTTCATATGAAATGGTGACGATAACTATCCGTCATTATAATCAATATTTGTGACAGACCTTAATTGTCACCATAATACCTATACTTTTGGAAACATTCAATTTTCGGTGACTGAGGCTATGGCCTGTCACCATTGCTCATATGCAATGGTGACAGTTGCTATCTATCATTATAACTCATTATTGGTGACGAACTTTGAATGTCACAATAACACCTATACTTTTGGCCACACCACCTTTGGTGACGTTCAATTTTTGGTGACAGAGGCTATGCTTTGTCGCTATTGCTCGTATGAAATAGTGACAATCGCTATCTGTTATTATAAATAATTATTGGTGACAAACTTTGTATGTCACTATAACACCTATATTTTTGGTGATGCCACCTTTGGTGACGTTCAGTTTTTGGTGACAAATGCTCTTTTGACCATCACCAATGAGCTTATGGTGACATTTTTTGCCCCTCACCAATGTCCTTTTTTCTTGTAGTGCATGTATCTTTCTTGTAGGATGGTTACAAGAATTGATTTCTTATGCTTGACTACATGCATTCATGCGTATGTGTAGTTGATTATGAATGTTGATGGTTTCATGTGGCAATGTGTACAGTGGAGTAATGTTCCTTTTCATGCATGAGGTCATGGTTCAGGAAGTTGATATGGTCATGCATTGAAGATTGGAATCTAGATAGAAGGATGTGTATATGGTTTCAGACTCATGTGTTATATGTCTATATGTAGTTGTTATGCATGTATGGTCTTGGTTATAGTTATGTATGAATAGTAGGTCAAACATGACTTGTGAAGTCATGGTATGAAATTTAGGTCATCATGGTGCTATTGGTATATTATGATGATAATGTGTTGAATGAGCTAAAGCAGGAGATGTAGATCTTCAAAGTGAAGTTGCAACATTGGACTTCGGCGCAAGAGCATTTTTCATATGCGTTTGTATGTTGGGCATGCAGGGATGTAGGTTAAGGATTGTTATATGCGTTAGGGTTATATACATTAGGTTTATGTACATGTCTTTTGATGTCATGATTGTGTACATGACATATGATAGTTGAATAGCATAGTCATATGCACATGAATCAGATAGTCAAGAATGATGGTAACCTGTGGTTGTATGCATTGCTATTGTTGTTTTATGCTAGATAACTTGATGATTAGGTTATATGTTGTTGATGAGCATGAAACATAACTTATTGTTGTTATATTCTATTAATTTGATGATTAAGGTTATTTTATTGAGATCCTGATGTTGTAATTTGGATTGGTCATATATGTGATGATTATGTTCATTGCATTGAAGATCTTAATGTACATGTATTGTGTTAACCTGGTTTGACCTATGCAGATGGTTATGGTTGTAATATTCAAGTATGAGCCAACATATTTGTGATATGGTGGCATACTAATCTATATTGATCATACATATGTGATTGTTATGCATGAACGACAAATGCTTATGAGCTTACGATGTGAACACGTTAGTTAGATACTGTTATGGATATCATGATCTATGTTTGTGTTAACCTAGATTGATTTTGCAGAAAATATTGCCTTCCCTAAGATACATTAAGGTATGAGTTGGCTTATGTTGTATATTTGGTACTTGACTCGTTTTTTTTCTTTTTTTTTTTACTTGTGGTGCACAGATACCCATGGTCACTAGGTAGCCGCTACGTCCACAGATCAACACTAGGGTTGACCCCACCTGAAGGAGGTCACACCCCTCAACCTATTTACTGACCTGACCCCAAGAGATTTCGAGAATTTGACCCTATGGCCTCCCGATTGGCGAGGCACTAATTTGACCGATTTAGCTAACTCTTGGGGCTTGGTACTTGACTCTTTGATTATGTTGCCTGGTTGATTTATTTAACATGGTATGGTTGCAAGTTGGTTGAATATTTGATGAATTGCATAATATGAGTATGTGTTCAAATGATCTTGTTTTAAGATGCTTTTTACTTATACATATGTGTTGAGTCAGTTGATATGTAATTGAGTGTAGTAGGTGACAATTGTAGAATTATGTCTAATGACTTGAGTTGACAATGGATTATGACATGATTGTTAGTCTTTGTAAAAGTTTATTTCAAATTGATAGATATTATTGTCTCGATATTTGGAACGTGTGGTTGACATGTGTGTGAAGTTGCAAGAAACATTCTTGTTATTAGCGTGACAAGGTAATAGTTTATGTGTTTATGTAACTAAGCCTCGATTGCAACAAGGTAAAATGGTAAAAGAAAGGAATTGGACAAGAATTTCTTGGGCTATGTTTGGAAATCCTAATTCCAGACGAATGAGTTCTTTGCACATAGGAAGTCTTCTTAACCTTGACTTGTATGAAATTATGTGGATATGTGCTATATTAATGGACATGTATTTGACAGTTATATTAGTTAGTCTCTAGTTATAGGTGGATTTGTCAACAGGATTGGAGTCCCTTGAGAGATGGCATGGATGTGTTCAACTATAAGGCAAGATGTTTGGAACAACAAGATAAGGTATCAGTTATGTGTTTATGACAGTATGATGCAAGGAATTGCATGGCAAAGAGACTACCATGAAATCTTGAAGAAGGCTCAGGTTGAGATATCCTCTGGAATCACTAGGAACCATGCGAATTGAGTCATGGTGTCTGTTGTTAATCTTGTGTTTTTGGTCTTTTGTGATTTTCTTGCACTTGATTTGAATTTTTGTTATGTCTAGTGCATAATCATGCCAATTTATTTGTGGTATTGTATTTTTGTTGGTTATCCATGGTTTTCTTCTTTATTTTCTTCTCGACCTTTCATTTATTGTTTTGAGAGTCTTGGGAATTGGTTGGGAAAATAGGAAATTAGTGGAGCTTGGGGAGAGCTTGTGGTACCCAACAGTTGATGTAACACCCAAATGAAGCTCAGTGAATGAGTAAGTGCAGTGAAAGGTAAGATTATGATAGTTGATTAGATTGGTTTGGTCCATTAAGGTAAATTGATGGTGGAAACACAAACATAAGAAGGGTAACTAGAAAAAGTAAAGTAAATGGATTTGAGTTGTTGGATGACTTGGCTAAGATGGAAATGGTGGTTCTCAATGTTGTCCATGCCGTGCACAAATAAGGAAGTTCTCTTAACCTAGATCTTATGTTATCTGGTAATTATTTTATGATCATGATTATGTTGATGTTTATATATGTATATATGTATGTATGTATGTATGTATGTAGTTTTTTGACAAGATTATGATTTTTTTATGCTAATGATTATATATGTATGTATGTATGTATCTATGTCACTGTCTGACAGGGTCATCGGGAATTGTCCTTTTGGAGGAATGGTTTCCTATGCAAGAGAATGGCATGAAGAAGTTCCTAGCTATGAGGAATCAAGTGGGAAGAGTAGTCTTGGAAAATATACAAGGTCAATATCGTATGGTTATGAGTTGATATTATGTGATTATATTATGTTATGGTATGGACAGGTTATACCAAGGGATGAATCAACAAAATGAAAGCAGTGTGGTTTGCATCATGCTAGGATAAGCATGTATAAGACACTAGAAGCAAGGTTTATTGGTAAGAACAATGGGGTTTTAGATGTGTGTTACTACTCGTATGCACATGATGTATATGTTGTACATGTTGCATCTATGATGTGTGCACATGTGGTGTTGTGTATATATATTTTGTGTACATGTTATTTATGCAATGTTTTGTATAGGATGGTACATATATTTTTGTGCGAATATTGCATATGATGTTTTGTGCATGATTGGATATGCAGTGTTGTGTATAGATGATGCTATGTACATGTTGGATATGCAGTTCTATGTATAGGTGGTGTTACGTGCACGTTGTACATGTGGCTCTATGTACATATGGTGTTGTGCGCATGATTGTACAAGTGGTGTTGTGTGCATGTAGTATTGTGTACATGTTGTACAAGTGGCATTGTTTGCAGGTGGTGTTGTGTACATTTTGTGAATGTGGCACTATGTACATATGGTGTTGCATACATGTCGCGCCTATGGTACTGTGTACATGTGGTATTGTGTACACGTTTTATAGTGGTTTAGTGTACATGTGGCATTGCGTACACGTTGTGTAGGTGGTGTCATGTACATGTGATGTTGTGCACACATTGTGCAAGTGGTTTCAATGTACAGGTGGTACTGTGTACCTATGTAACAAATGGTACTTGTGTAGATGCATGTATAGCATGGTGTTGTATGATGTGTGTAGTTGTATGTGTGTGATGCACATAATGTTTATGTGCACATGGTTGAGGAGAAGGCATTGTGTGCGTTTCTGGTGTGGCAATAGATTTGGAATGCATATGGAATAAAGACAAATGTAGAAGCCAAGGATTGATGAAAGGATAAGTATCAACATTTTATTTTAGTTTTATCATGCATGTGATTTATGATTATGGTATATGATGATTGTATGTGATCTATGATTCTAGTTAATGATGGTTACATGTGATTTATGATGGTTGTGATTTGAGCTAACCATATGTGATATGTTTATGCATGATGTTTTGATCAAATAGTTAGTTTGACTTGTTGTGGTAGGAAGCGAACATAATTGCAAGTGTACCTTATTAACGAGCTACCAATGAGATATGATGTTAATTTATTTCATTTTATTTTAAATATAATGGAAGTTATGTTCTTGGTAGAGGAGGCATGAACATCCCCCAGTGGGTGGTTGAAATCAACTACAAGAATTAGCAACAACAGTAGTGAAAGAAATTGGAACATGCAATAGTATGCTGGTAAATCACTTTAAGCGCATGGTTGTTGTGGGACATTAGTACCCAATAGTGTCCATTTATTTCCATGAGCAAGCTATGACTGGTATGATGGTTGAGGAAGGTATATGCCTTGGATTTTTTATATTACGATGTGAGGAAGCCTTTCCAAAGGATGGATCGCCATGGATTGGGGAACTTGGAAGGTGAGTGATTTCTTAGAATGGGGTGACTGAATTTCCCAAGGGACTATGTAGCAGAGAAGGGAAGGTCACATATATGTTTTTTTGTCTTTACCATTTCCATATGGAATCATATGCACATTGGGAGTGTGCCCTAGAATAATGAGCTAGTAACTGTTCACTAAGAGGAAAAGTGGTGCAAGATCATAACAGTGGACATTAGATGTAGTTTGACTATGGCAGTGGATTCTAGACTTCCCAGGAAGGAGGTGAATCCCGATTTGAGGGTGGAGGTGTGATCCTATGGATTCCGTTGTTGATTAATATGGGCATTGCATCATTTTATTTGTTGGTTTAGAAATTTTTCGTATATGTATATGTAGTTATTGTAAATATCATAATGAGCTATGTTATAAAGCACCAATAAGCAATATGGTTGTTATCTTGTCATGTTGTCATGATATTTTTCTTTTGAGAAGGTCTTTCATTATAGATACTATAACGAGATGTGTTATAATGATCCATGGGTAGTATGTTTTGTTTTCAACAGTCTTGTTGGTTATGGGTGTCAATGAACACCGTGGACAATGCTCATTTAAGGGGGAGGGTTTTATAATAGCCTTAGGAAAAAATTACATGTAAAAATATATAAGACCATGGTTAATGGGACACATATTCCAAGCTAAATGTTGTGAAGGACATCTTGGTGTGGGTGTTCATTTGATTGTTTATGGATAAGGAAATTGGAAAAGGAAACGACTAAGGCTTTAAAAGGAAAAATGGAATTTTTTGCACATTTATTTATGAAAATAATGGAAATTAGGAGAAAAGGAAGGTGAAAGGTGAAAGGTTACTTGTCAAGACGAAATTGAAAGAAAATGGTGGAAAATGAAGAAAATAGAGGCCTCATTAATAAAACGGCTTCTTAGAATCAATTGGAAATCTTGATCAGTTTGGTTTTGGAGCTCTCTTCTATTCTCTCTCTCTCCCACTCTCACTCTTGGACACTTAGATTTTTCCTGGAGCACTTTGACATTAGAGTAAGAAAGGTAAAGAAGGAAAGATGAAGCAAAGATCAAGAAGGGAAAGGTAGGGTAAAGTAGCTACAACAAGATTCATTGTAGGTATCAACATGCATGCATATTTTCCTTGATAGTTTTGGCATGCATGGTTTTGCATTTGGTTGTTTTCTATCATAGAATGGGTTTTCCCAGGTGTGACGATGTTCTTCAGCCTTAATGAGATGGGTTATCATATTTCGGTTGATGTGGGATGGCCAAATGGATTCAAAGTTGAGTAGGGTGGATATCTGAAATGACAAACACATGGCCTAGTGGTCCCTGAACTAGACTGTGGATCATGATAAAGCCACTGGCCTAGTAACCCTTGAGATAGTCTGTGGGTTGCAGTGAAGCTAGGATTGTGTGCCTCGGTGGGCCTAAGAATATTTGCTGGTGAATGATGAGATATACGATAAAGCCAAGAGGTTGATTTCCCTTCATTGGGCCTAGTAATCCAGGGATGGGATTATAGTAAAGCCTATAGAGTGTGCCTTGATGTAGGGCCTAGTGATCCCTGGATTAGACTATGGATTACGATAAAGCATCAGATACTAGTAGGCACTCAAATTCTTCGCAGTGTAGGTGGAGAATTCTGGTGGCATTCATGCTTGTTTGGTTCTTTTTAATGTGTTCTATGAGTCCCACATTCATTCTTGGAATATGGCACGAGGGTGATTGGCTAAAGAGAGACTTGGCTCAACCAAACTATGGTCGGGTGGAATGTGGTAGTCCCATCTCTAGTTGGTTTATTGCATTCATTAATGAGACATTCATTCCCTTGGTTTTCATGTGTAAATGTATTAATTTATATGTGGATTTTATGACTGATATATTTATGGTATTTCTATTGTTACTATGCTAGTTATATGTATGTCTTATGACAGTAGCTATGTATGGCTCCCACCATGTTTTTACTTGTAAATGAAAGAAAAATTTATCTATGACTTAATGGATGGAATGACAGTTAAAGTAATAAGGAAAAAATGCTTCATGGCAAATCTCAGATAAGTATGAGACCCCTATGCTCAGATTTCTTATTTACACCCGTAGGTTGCATCTTTACTAAGTGTTTGACAAAATGTCTACCATGGTTAGGCTTAGTTAGGTCGAGACCTTGATCAATTTTTGTGGTAGAGGCTTTGCCTTTGTGTCATTTAATGTCTGGAAAGTCTCATCAAGTATTAGGCATTGGTTTGGAAACTAACCCTGAAAAAGTGGCTTAAATCTCACAGTATCTAGCACAAAATTGGATGAAAATAATTGTAGTCTTTCCCTTGTAGGAATTGTGCGAGCGACTATAGGGTTCCAGTCACATGCATGCCTTGTCATGGGAGTGACTATTGGTTTAATTCATTGAAATTCTAGGTTAACTCAGGGGTTGGGCACCTAGAATGGTGGATTAGCTCTTGGGGGTCCTAAAGCACCTGAGGAAGGCCTGTAAGGTCTTGTTTGTATGACTCCATTTCCTTAAGAGAACTCAGGAGGTTCAGAATTATTATAGTCACCTCTCGTCGCATGTTTACCCCAACTGGATGGTTGCTTGGGTAGATGTTGGAGGAGGGTGTTACACCAATGCAACTTATCTAGTCTAAGAGAGATCCTTATATTTATACCTTGAAGATGTTGTTCAAAATCTATCCAAGGAAATGAATCATTCGATTGAGGTGAGTTTTCCTGTGATTACCACTTTCTCCATTCACGAGAAGAATCAAGTAACTTCTAGTAATCAATGACTTTTAAGGATCATTGGGATTGATTCCATGTTTTTATATCTTGAAAATTCCTTTTATCTTTTAGGTAGGGGAATTGTTGCCAAGAGTCTTGCCAAAAAGAAGCAATTTTACCATATCTAACCTTCTAAAAAGAAAATTGCTTTACCAAGGCCTTTTTCTCATTTTCCCAATTCTAGATCTATAACCCTTTTTATGGCCTTCAAATTATAATCCTTCAAGCTGGGAGGTGTGAGCCATAAATTTCCTCTTCGAAATTCATTTCCAAACTTCGTTACCTCCCTTTACCCATTACCAACATAAATTAATTGCATGTGATTTATTGACCAAGGAAGTGTCCATAAGGCCCAAACGGCTATTCAATCTCAATAGATTCAACTTTTCCCACCCAATTAGGGCCCACTTACATGTTTTAGCAAAGACTTTCCATAAGAAGTGTGTCCAAAGTGATCTTAGAGTTCGACCCATAGTGCTAGGTATGGCTATGAGGGAAAGTTGATAGTTTTGGATCACTTAAAAAACAACTTTGGTCATAAGTAGACTTCTGGGAAAGTTTACAAACCTGAGCACCCAGTCATTCACTCTAATGCATATCTTTTCCAGAATCTCTTCCGAAATAGACACTTAATGGTAGTTCCACACTATTGGCACTCCCAAATATTTAGATGGAAGAAGTCCTCCAGTATAACCCATGGCCTCAAAAATATATTTCTGAACCAGTTTGAGGAAGTTTAAAAAAAACATTTTTGTTTTTTCTTTGTTCAATGCAAAACCTAATGTTGTCATAAAATTGTGGAGAAGCCTATCCATTCTTTGCACCTCTCTCCATGTAGGTAAGCCAAACAATGGTACATCCTAAAAAATCTAAATATGGGTGATTGGAATGTTCTAACCATACAATCAAAGTCCATATAGATAATCAAACTCTCCTTCCTTTTCAAACATTCTCCTGAGATATTCCATGACTAGGATGAACAAAAATGAAGATAGGGGGTCACCCTACCTGATACCTCTCGAAGGGTTTATGATTTTTGAAGGAGACCCATTATACAGTATAGAAAAGAAGGATGTAGAGATAAGTGATCCAAATGACTCCAACCATTTCCATGAGAAACAAAAATCTTGTAGGACATGTATTAGAAAAGTACAACTAATATTATCATATGCTTTATAAAGATCCATCTTTATGAACATACCTGGTTGCCTAGAATTTTTTAGAGAATGAATTATTTTTTGAACTACTATGATACCATCTGCAATTTGTCTACCTTTGATGAACCTAGTTTGGGCTGGAGATATCAACCTTGACAATAATTGCTTCAAACAATTTTCTATGACAATAGAAATAATCTTATATGTGACATTACGTAAGGCGATAGATGAAAGCCTTTTGGTGTCTTTGAATTTCTTGGTTTCAGCACTAACGAAATAAATTTAGGATTCAACATTAGGAGAACGTTTCTATTGTTTCTCAATTCTTCCAAAAATTCATGAATTTCATTTCCTAAAAAACTCCAACAAGCCTGATAAAAATCTTATGTGAAGCCATTTGGTTCAGGGGTCTTATTCTTTGGCATATTCATTACAAATCCTTCTACCTCCTACAAAGAGATATGTCTCGTTAACACATGGTTTTGTTTTTTGTTGATCAATTGTGGAATATGTTGTATAACTGAGGATGTGATTGGAGATGGACCTATCCTAGTCTCAGTCCATAAGTCCTTAAAATAGTGAACTAATTCTCCTTCAATAACCTATTTTGAAATTATCCTAGCCCCTTCCCTATCATTAAGTGAAAATATACGGTTGTGAAGATGATGTTGGATTGCAACATTGTGAAACTTTTTTCTGTTTCACTCTCCCTCATTCAACCATTGGATCTTGGATTTTTGTTTCCAAAACATTTCCTCTTTGTCTTGTCTATCCTCCAAATTATTAAGAGTTTCTGCCTCCTCTAGTTCCATCTCGAGAGTTCTACCTTCCCCTATGATCCTCTGTTGGATATTTGACATCTTGTTTTCTAGATCCTCCTTGGCTACAAATATGTTCTCAAAGACATTTTTGTTCCAAAATTTTATATGCCATCTCAAGTGTTTTAATTTGAATTGAAATATTCTCATCCTTGTGTGATCTGCAATATTTTTCTCCTCCCACCATTCCTTTAGGAGTTCCACAAAGCCATCATACTGGAACCAAAAAATTTCGAATTGGAAAGGTCGATCCAATGTAGTTTCCTTTAAATCTATTTGCAACCTATTGGGCCAATGATCATAACCCATGTAGGGAAAGATTGAGGCCTCGAAAAAATAAAATAAAATTGTATAACTACTTTAGAGAGTAAGAAAATATCTAATTAACAAGAAACGTGATTCCTTCCCCCCGCTTGTGATTATTCTAAGTAAAATTTCCATTCTTTGTGGGGATATACACCAAGCAGTATGTTTCTATCAATTCATTACAATTCATTGGAATAGGGTCCAATCAACAAATATTGCCCTTCTTCTCCTGAAGTGATATGATAATGTTGAAGTCGTCGTCCACAATCACAATGAGTTTCCAACTAGGTGTTTCATCTCCTAAAATTGTTTCAAAAAAAAAATGTGGGAATAGAAGAGCCATAGACTACTGAAAGAAAAACATAATCTTTTGTCCCCAAATAACAAAATTTCCATGCTAATATTGTAAACAAAGCGAAAAAATCCTAAAATAAGACCAATTGCTAGTTCCACAAAATTGTTATCCCTAATTCATTACTTCTATAGACACATGTTCACATCCTTTCCAATAAAAGTTGATTACTTTATTCATTTGTTCCTCTACCAGTTTTGTTTCTTGTAAAATTACAATCTCTCGTTTTTCCTTTTGGATTTGATCTCTAAGGTACTGTTGTTTTGCTCTACTATTGAGGCCCCTTATATTCTAGAAAATAATTTTCATTCAGACTAGATTAATGATGGGAAACTCGTCTCTGGGGTACCTATTACCTGATCAGGTTTGCTTTGGATTGCTCTTGTGTTTTTCCTACCTTCACGCTTTGGTTTTATTATCTTCTTATTTTTTCCTTTTTTAATTCTTTAGCTAAAAGAGATGAACCATTTTTTTTAAAAGACTAAAAGGCTTGAGCTATAGGATCTCCTGGTGTTTAAATCCTCTTTGTTTTCCATTGAGGATGGCCTTTAGAATACCTAAATTTCTCCTCTTTGGGTAGATCACCAAGATCCTTCATTTCCCATTCATTCACCATGGAGACTAGTATCTACTCTTCATCTAATAGACCAAAGATATTATTTTCCAAAATTGGAACAACTTCCTCGAAACCTATGAGTGTAATTAAAATGAAGCACCATTTGGGTCTTCCTCCTCCCCCATATTTCCTTTTAAAGCCGTATTGTCTAGGGATAGCTCTGTCAGGGCTATTTCCATTTGGGTAGCCTCAATATCTAATAAATCCTCCTCCATAGCCTCAAGTATCGAGGATGATATTTTCTCTCGAGTGTCATTTGTGTTACTATTAAAAATTGATTCCTTTGATTTCTATGCCAATGTGAAACTCTTGTGAAGCCTTCATTGTTCATCCCTCTACCTAAGGATTGTTCCTTCCTCTTGAAAGTGAATTCTCAAATAAGGTAACCATGTTCATGACAAAGTATGCAATGGAAGGGCACATGCTCATAATCCAAATGTTGTTTCCAAATCTCAACCTAGTAGTTCAATTCTATGGAGTCTGGAAATGATTGGGAAATATTCATATACACACATATACAAGCATACAACATGTTCCTTCCCCTTTGGCTGACTTCTAAAACCTTTAGAAAATTACCCAGCACCTCACTAATTCCATCAAAAATTTGTGCTAAAGAAAATTCAATTGGTAAGGAATATAATCTTTACCCAGATTGGTGTTGTTGTAAATTCCTCCTCATCGAGGTTAAAGCATGCTTCCTAATGTCTAATATAGAGGCCTACATTATTTAGAAAATAAGGTCCTCTATAAAAAATGCGATATTTCTCTTCTATGTTTGAGAAGATAACTGTGAAAAAAACCTTTGGGACCTAATAAAAAAAACCTCTCCCTTTCGATGCCAATCTGACTATATCCAACATTCAATCTCCTTTTATGTCATACGAATTCCAATAAACTTACAAATGAAGGTATCTTCCCTCATCCACTTCCTCTATTCATGAAGACACTTTGCTGGAATTGTAAATTTCAGGCTTTGTAGGGCTTTACGATTGCATTGACCCCTCATCCCATTTTTCCATTTATCACCCATCACAAAGAGATTTTGAAGGCTTGATGTACCATATTTGATTCCATCTTTCATTTATTCAATAGTTTATTTTCCTGCAGGAATATTATGGAATTAGGGGGAAGCCCCTCCTACCTTAGAATTCATAACCGGGAAATCATATATCAAATCGTATATCAATATATTCAGAATTAGAAATCTTGTCTAAAAATAGCAGAGAATTCTTGGGTTATGAATCACAACAATTCTTAGCTGCAAATAAAATAGCCACTACCTCTAATAGCGTGTTATGCAACCAGCTCACAAAATAGAAGAAAATATAGATGAATGCCTTCAAAATCAGCCTCTTCGAGGGGTAAAGCTCCTTTACATTACACAAATGAACAATTCTTGGATTATAAAAATGACAAGACCTCCTTTCTATATATAGGAGTCTAAGGGGTCATAATATAATCAGAGCTGACATAACAATAATAATGGTAAGGGCACAATAATTAAACAATAGTGGGGCCTTCTAATGGGGCACAATAATAACAATATTGGGGACTAGATGGGCAAAAAATATAATAAGGGGTTGTCTATAAAAATAAGGGGTTACACTAGTAGTATAGAGACATAAATGCCCCTCGCCTTTCAAAAAGTGTTGTCCTCATGCTTGAGTAGTTCTTGATCTTCTGTATAAATTATTGCTCTCACATTCGATTTCTTCAGCAGTTAATTTCTTCACTTTGATGAGATACTTCTGAAATTGATCCGATTTTTCCATAGCTATTGTGTTTCTTGGTTTCCTATGACTACTTCCGGTTGCAAAATTACTGGATTTTTTTCCTTCCTCTTCAGGTTTTAGAATTATTGTTTGAAACTGAGATCTTCTGCAACTTTGAATGAGTGGCCACACTTCTTCATCCTTCTTTCCATTTCAATCCCTTACTTCCGTTTATACCATATAGTTGATAATAGAAATAACTATTAATAACAATGTTTCCACATCCTCATTCTTTCTTGAGAGTGCATCTGCAACAACATTTTGTTTCCCTTTTTTGTAGATCATTTCAAAGTCATAAACCAACATATTTGTGACCCATTTTTTTTGTTCTTCTAAAGATAATCTTTGTTCTAAAAAGCATTTAAGACTATCATGATCCATTTTTACCTTGAAGTCTCTTCCCATTAGGTAAGGTTTCCATTTCTTAAGTGCATATAGTATTGCCAACATTTCCTTCTCATAAATAGCTTGCTTGAGATGTAGTCGTAAAAATACCCAATCGCCTACATTGAAACTTCTTTTACTACGATGTTGATCTTCTTATTGTTTCATTCGATTCTACACCAAAGTGGAGTTATCCTTTAGAAGTTGGAGAACTTGTCGTTGATGCTCAATGTGATCTTTCACTACTTGAATCTTTTTCTTCTCAATATGTCCTTCTATCTTGAGTGTTTTAGGAGTGGTAATTTCTTCCAACGCATTACAAGATATGTTTGGATTCATTTCTTGATGTTCGATAAGATATTTCACTTCTTGAAAATTTTTCTTCTTGAAATGTCCTTCTATCTTGATAGTTTGAGGAGTGGTAATTCTAGCCAGTGCATTAAAATATATGGTCGAATTCATTTTTTCGTTCTCAATGTGATCTTTCACTTCTTGAACCTTTTTCTTCTTAATATGTCCTTATATATTGAGAGTTTGAGGAGTGGTAATTCTTGCCAATCTTTACAAGATATGGTTAGATTCATTTCTTCTTTGTTCGGGTTGGTTATTGGTGTATATCCTCTTCTTTTGATATTTCTTGATCCTTTTCTTCCTCCTCTTCATAATCTATGTAAAATAATTTCTTCTTAGCACAGTTATGACCTTTAGTGTATTTGTTATCATAATTGTAAGAAAGCCCTTTTTCTCTTTTTTTCTTCTAGTTGTTGTGATGTAAACCTTGTATGTTGTGGAAAGCTAGGAGAAAAAACACTTCCATAATTATAGTCGTGAGTGGTGGGATTCCTTGTTTCCATAATTTTTCTTTCAATTTTTCTTGCCAACCTGAATGTCTTCTCTAATGTATCAGGTTCCCAAAGACACACCTCATGTTGAATGTTATCCTTTAAGGTCCCTACGAAGACATCAATCCTTTTCTTCTCTAGAATATAATTCACCCTTACATTCAATTTTTGAAAGTCCTCAATGTGCTCTACCACTGAACCCTTTTGCTTGAGATTTATCAATTGGCTAAAAAAGGTGTTTCTCTTTGTATCCTCATAATGTGTTATCATTTCCTCCAGGAAAATTGACCACGTGGCAAGTGGTTTATGAGAACAAATCCCTTTATACCATAAAAATTGATTTGGTTCTAAATATAAAGATGCCATACGTACCTTTCGTAACAGTTTCACCTCATGTAGATCAAAATATTATTCCATTTGTAGTATCCAATTTACCAGATCTTTGCCATCAAACTTCCTCATATCGCATTCTTTGGATAATGAGTTTTAATTCAGAGTCTGAAACTTCATAGAAACTAATTTATAGAGAAAATTCCACGATGATCTATTTGAGATGGAATTCTGGAGCTTGCAAAAACCCTAACTTCCTCAGGTCATATCTTCGAAAATATAGCAAGACAAGATCTCAAGTTCAGACCCAAGGTTCAGAACGATTTCGGCTCAAATGGGTTTTTGTTTTAGCTTCTGAAACATCACAGAAAAAAAGTTATATTGAAAATTCCACGATTACCTATTTGGACCAGCGAAACTGTAGAATTGAAAGCTCTGATACCAAATGTTATGCAACTGGTGCACAAAATAGAAGAAAAGATAGATGAATAGCTTCAAAATAAACCTCTTCGAGGGGGCAATCTCCTTTACATTACACAAATGAACAATTCTTGTGTTATACAAATGACAAGACCTCATTTCTATATATAGTAGTCTAAGGGGTCATAATATAACAAGAGCCGACATAATAATAATAATGTAAGGGCACAATAATAATACTAGTGGGTTTCTATGGGGCACAATAATAACAATATGGGGACTACATGGGGACAAAAATATAATAAGGGGGTTGTACTAATGACAATAAGGGGTTACACTAGTAGTGTAGGGACCTAACACAACCACCCATCGGGGGATGTCATCACAAAAAAACTATTTCATGATGCTCTTATTAGAGTGGGTATCCCAACTATTGATTCATAAAGCCAATAATACCCATCCACTCAATGAATCTGTATCGAATAGAACACTTTAGTGATTTACCCTTAGGCTAGGTGTGAGCCTCATATAACCCCCACTCAAAATAACTTTGTATGATTACAACACTTTAGTGAAGCCAAGTGATCAATGAAGAATAGAAATGGGATGGAGAAGGACAATAAATAAGTGGTCGAATTGGCACAACAAAATCATCGACTAGGCAAGAAAGTGCATGCACTATTTTCACAACCTTGGAACATGGTGGGTGGGATCTATAAACGGAGGGGGAAAGTGAGTAGCTAGAGCTGTGTGCATTCGAGCGTACACCTCAACTATTTAACTGAGAATCCATTTACAATTTTTGGGGAACACGAAGCCTATGGATAGGAAGTATTTTGATTTCCCTATAAATAAATAAATGGGGTATCCCATCTCTAGCTCTAACCACCTGCCCCTCCTATGCTGATATTGATCTGGACATATGACGAAGCCTCGCACTTCACACCTTCTCAATGAGTCATGCGATATTGAAACTACTCATCCACATAGATTGGTGAGGGGCCATTGTCGATCATGTGTTGATGCTACTGTTTATTATAACTATGAGACAAATACCATATCTCCGTTCAATAGTATTAATATCTTTGTACAAAATATGATTAAGAGATAATAGTAGTTAACCCATTCAACTCGTATTTTCAACTTATCTCCTTAATTTTTTACTCAAATTTTAAGCGGGAGTACTCGTTGGATGCAAAATTTAATTCCTCATCCAAGGAGTACCCATGTTGCATACTTTTGATGGACCCTACTATGAAAAAAATTAGAAATAATCATGTTTTTTTTCCATGTATTTCTAATTTTTCGCGTAGTATGGTCCATTAAAGTATGCAACATGGTACTCCTTGGATGAGGAATCAAATTATGAATCCAACGAGTTTTTTTCCTTGAAATTTGAATAAACCCATATGGAGATAAGTTGAAAATAGGAGTTTTGTTTTTTTTCCCCTCTAAAATTTGATGATGTAATCTAATCTAATTTAATTATTCTTACTATTATTTTATAATTTCCTTAGGAAGCCCATTTTAGAACTCAAAAATCCACTAATTAGTAAGACATGTGACTTGAGAACTCTGGCATTTTTTGCTCATACTTGGAACCTTTTCATATCACATCTCTGCAGTTCGAACTCTAATACGCCCTTGTTATTGTACTATTGTAGTAAGCTTTGCATGCATCTCGGCCATTTAGACGATCTAGTTCATCTGCATTTCAATCCTTTTGGATCTCTTCTTTGATATTCAATATGAGAAAATTGTATTGTATTAATTTATGCTTTCCGAGTGTTATACCTGCATTTCTCTGGATGGTTTATTAATTTAAAATCTACTGCTAAATGTTGAATTTGTTTTATGACTACTTCTAGAAGGTTATGATATACGTATGCAGGTCTAAGAAGAAGTTTCTGTTTGGCAACATTGGAATGCAAATAAAGTTGGTGCCTGCTTCTTATACAAACATACGCGTTGAGCGAGTGTGCCATGTTAGATCAAAGAAACACATCTCTAGGTGCCTCGAGGTTGTATTGTGATCAATTAGAATTAGGCAGCCTCAATGTATTTGATGGGTGCCTGGACTTCCAAGAAAGACAACAAATTCAGAGGCAAAAAAGGAAAGTTAGATTGAAGCAAATGGGAAGAGAGAAGCTTCTCTGCGTAATCACTTCCAAGGGAAAAAACATTGGTATCTCACAATACCTTCACCAATGGTCTATTTTTGGAGCATAAACTTAGTTCTTAGTTATTTTGATTCTGATAGTGTGCACTATGGAACTAATTTTGCAAATATTGCAGGTTGTAGTTTGATCACTTGGAATTAGAAAGTGTCACTTGGAAAGTTAAATTGAACCAAATTGGAAGAAAGAAGGTGCTCTTCATTAGAAGCAAAGGTGCTCTGTGTTAGAAGCTCTACCAAGGGTAGAAACATTGGTATTGGTTGATGATGTGAATGAGAAGCTCTGTCAAGGGCAGAAACAACTTAAAAAAAATACCCATATGGAGACAACGTGGTCAAGGATGATTTCAAATGATATGGGTAGAATGGCAATGGATGATCCGAAGTTTTTGCAATGATATGGGCAGAATGGCAACGGACGATCCGAAGCTTTTGCAAATTACGCCCTCCAAACCAATGTTGAAGGCGAAGGTTACAACCTACTATAGCGGAGCCAGTGCAAGGAACTAATGTCATATTAGACTCGTTGTTTAAGTCTCCATTACTTCAAGCTCCACCAGATCATTGCAACCTGCGATACTGAGACTAAGATGTTTAAGGCTCAAACAGCGATGCCCAGAAGCAACACGGATTTCATTTGCTGCTGCGATTACGGACGATAGGCTGGAAACGAAGTTCTGAAGGTTTAGCCCTTGGGCTTTGTCTTCATCACACGTAATCCAATATAATAAATGGGCTTTGGCTTCATCTAAATTAATCTAATGTAATTGAACTTAATCCAATGTAATAAATGATATGGAATTGCAGGACACCTGTTCAAGATTTTGTAATTGAAACTTAATCCAAGGTAATAAATGATATAATGTAATAAATGATATGGAATTGTGGATACCTGTTCAAGATGATTCAAGATTTTCTCATTCACGATGAATTTTATTGTTCAAGATTCTGTGGGTAACCATGAATTTGATTGTTGAATATTTTTTGGGTGACGATGAATCATTCTGTCATTGACCACGACGAATTTGATGGTTCAAGATTTTGTGACTCACAACGAATCGAACAATTCAAGATGCTATCAAATTTGATTGTTCAAGATTTTGTGGGTGACTACGAATCCAATAATTCAAGATTCTGAACCATGATAAAAAATCTGGACAGTGTAAGGAGGATAAATTTGGCATAAATTTGAACAGTTCAAGTTTCCGTCATTACAACAACAATGAAAATAAATCTGAATAGTGACATGAGGATAAATAGTGTCACAAAGATAAATTCAGCATAAAACTCAACATAAATCTGAACAATCATGAGGATAAACTCATGATAAATCTGAATAGTGAAAGGTGGGATTACTAAGTGAATGCTGCTCAACCCTCAAATAAGAAAATTATAGCTTACTTGAGAAAAACAACTTGACTTCAGTAAATCCCATCATAAAATGCACATTTTAAGAAGGGGAAACTGAACATGTGGCTAATTAAAGAAAGAAAATATCATTATGGCAGTTGGAATTTTAGCCATTTTCCATGGTACAAGTTTATATGTGATTTCGACTAGTGTGTTTCTGCAATGCTGGGTGTTAAAGCTCAGTCAAATTTCATAAACCAATTCTAAATTATAGTAGTGCATAATTAGTCGACAGGCATACCATATACTTGCAGACTTATCAAGGTTTGTTTCATTGAATTATTTACAATAGATTCTTAAAGATATTGAGACCCTATCATAGCATGTTAAAATTGAAATTTACAACTTTCTCATGTATGAGGACGACAATAGATTTAAAGTCAGGGGATGTTATATTAATGTTTTGATTTTATATTTATGTGTAGGATTTAACAATTATCCTATTTTCTTATTCTTATGTTCATTAATTTAATAACTTGTTGATTTTACTGAAAGCTCACAACTTTTTTTTTCTCTACAAATGCTAATTCTATTAACTGTAAAACAAAGTAAAAATACAAGAGGGCGAGGCCGCGGGAATCATCCTCCGAGGACAATCAGAACAACAGAAACTATCCCTTCTGAGGGAAGAACCAGATACAAAAGCAAGAGAACATATATTGCCACTAGGAATTAGCCAAGGAAACATGAAGAGGAGGAGAAAACCGTCTGTTGAGAGCATGTGGCTAGAGCATGAGACTATTACATTGCTCAAAATTCGAGAGACCATTACAATGCTAAAAAAACCAGAAGAGTTTTACATTACTAAGCCACACAAAGAGAATTGAGTCCGCATGTCTGAAGATAGTTGACCCGAGCCGCGTCCAAAACCACTTGAGCATGATCATTTTAGTCATTCAAAAAGAAAAAAAAGGAGAAGGCCTAGATGACCTTAGAATGCGTCGTCTTCCTGCTGAGGTGCCTCCACCACCAGACAGATGTTATCCTTCCATGCATCCTCATGTCCAACATCTTCATCATTTGGGTGCCTCATCAGGGGGCGCGTGTCACTATCCATCTCTTCCCGAATCCTCAAGACAGCAGTATCCAGAGGCCGAGAGGCACTAGGAGCCTCTCTCCTTTCAGGTCTCTCCCCCTGATCTTTCTCCAGACTTTCCCCTGCATTGTCCTGTTTATTTCTTTAACTGCTGACTCCTTGGCAAGCTTCTGGAGAGGGCTCAGACATCAGGCGCACTCAAATTGGGGGCGGAGCTTCTTTTTCAGAGAAGAGAATGGTGATATTGGTAGTAATTACAGGTCTATGCAAATTGATCTGAAAAGTGAAATGAGTTGTTTGGAACAAATGATACGGAATTGGATTGTGAATAGGATCCACAGAGTTGGTAGCCGGCTGCTTTCCACGCCCTCCCCTGACTTCCCTCAGAATGACCCCTCTTGCTGTGGCGCACCATGCTGAGGGGAGTCCACAGAGGCCGAGACCGGAGGGAGGAAAAACAATCCAGGAAACCAAAAGTAGAGCCCAGAGATAGGTTATACAGCACATGAAACAAATTAAGACACTGGCGGTTTGTAATTGTAGGGAGAGTGACGTAGGAGAAGTGGCAGGGGAAATCGAAAGCTTACCCAAGTTTCCAGAGACTAGACCACTAACTAAACGCCACACTTTCCCAAGCCAGAGATGAACCAAAAACAAAATACACAGAGGAAACTCACCTTTGTTTGCAAGGAACAGCCAGACTTCGAGACCCACTTCCAGCTTTAACCAGAGACACGAAGGCAGGGTGCTTACAAAGGTAATGAAATCCCTGGATGCCATGGATAAAATAACCAAAGCCATACCTTGAACAGAACAAACAGTAAATGCAAAGAGCATGCCAAATCTTCTGCTCTGCATATGATCCTTCAGAAACCGAGCGAACCACCTGAACATCACTCCCATCAACCGAATTAGCTCTTGGATAATCGCGCAAGTCTACATCTGGCAGTACCTAACGCCTCCACTTGTCCTTTGAACCATAATTACACATTGATTTCACCCGCATCTGGGTGTGCTTCTCCTTCCTGACGCATTTCATTTTCCACAAGATTTTTGTATTCCAGGAGCTGTGATTTAGAGGCTAGCCTGGATAAGGATCCATCATGAAGGTTTACCCCACAATGAACTCCAATGTTTGCTAATAAATCCGCTACCTTATTTCCTTCTCTGCGAATGTGTTTCAGCATGATCGCTCTGTGAGAGAAGAGCCAACATTCAATGAGTTCGAGCCTTTTAGCTATCCTCCAGCTATTGCCAACTTTGTGAGAGGGAGTTCCTTGTAAGATTTTGGAGATCATATTGATGATGATCTGAGAATCACCTCTATTATAAGCGGAAAGAATCCATTGCTTTGCACAAGGAGAAGGCCCTGCCAGAGACCTTCCAATTCTGCCGAATTATTGGTATCCCATCCCTTGGATCCTAGAAAGTTTAAAAGAGGGGTACCCTTATGATATTTGAAGATCCCTCCAAAGCCTGAATTGCTCGGATTGCCCTTCGAGGCCCCATCAAAGTTAAGCTGGTACATATGTATTGGAGGAGGCAACCATTTGTCAGGTGACTGATTTCTCGAAGGCTGTGTTCCTCTGATTATCTGTTCTTGTTTCAAATTGAGGTTCCAATTGGCCCATATTGATTGTTCTTGGGGGCTGGTTGGGAGGTCCTCCTGGTGCCAGGTTTTGAGAGAAATGGTTTCTTCAATGTTTTGGCAAATTATTTTCCATATATTCTCCAGAGGCATAGAATGATCTTTGAAGATTCTGTCGTTTCTCTCCTTCCATATGGCCCAAATAAGAAAGCCTCGAATGAGCTTCCATAGTAAATTTAAAATCTTGCTTTGGTAAGAAAGCTCACAACTTAAAAGTGTCCATCAAACTTTAATAACTCACTCTAAGATAAACTTTTGAATTTATAAATATGTTATTAGTGTTAAAAATGTTTTAACATTTATGACCTTGTTTATGTTGATATGCAGGCACACCGCATTTATATATTTCAAAAATTATGTCAAATAATGTTAATACAACTCATATTGATTTGTATAATTTTTTATTATTAAGATAATAAAATTTGATATGATTTTATTTTTTCATATCTTTTTAATCCAAATTATGGACAATAAATATAATAAGCACTTTGAATTAGTTGGAATTCACTACCAATCTCAAGAATGTTGATAAACTTATTTATTTATTCTTTATCTACAAAATTTTTAAGGGTTTATATATATATGTGGATACTTTATATTATAAAATCTGGATTACATAGGCATAACTATTTACATCAAAATAAACAAAACTAGTTTCAAATATTTTAGTTACCTTTTTGTTTCCGTACAACCAAAACATAACTTTCTTCCCTCTCCAACCCCTGTGAGCTAAAATGTTACAGTAATATATTCCATATGACGGGTAGAACTGACCCAAAATCAAGACATACTTTCAATACATAAAAAAAACAACATTAACTAGGATTTGAAGGTCTGACTTCCTTGCTGGAGCGATTATCTACTTGATCATTCCTGTGCCATCATCTCCGTCGCCAAGATTCCTCTGCTGCCGAATGAGAGTGGGGTTAGGTAGTCCAACAATTATCTCCTGCACCTCTGCAAACAAACTATTTCTAATCAACTCTGAGTTAAAATAGTGAACTATTTCTCCTTCAATAACGTATTTTGAAATTATCCTAGCCCCTTCCCTATCATTGAGTGAAAATATATGGTTGTGAAGATGATGTTGGATTGCAACATTGTGAAACTTTTTTCTATTGCACTCTCCCTAATTCAGCCATTGGATCCTGGATTTTTGTTTCCAAAGCATTTCCTCTTTGTCTTGTCTATCCTCCAAATTATTAAGAGTTTCTGCCTCCTTTAGTTCCAGCTCGAGAGTTCTACCTTCCCCTATGATCCTTTGTTGGATATTTGACATCTTGTTTTCTAGATCCTCCTTGGCTACAAATATGTTCTCAAAGACATTTTTGTTCCAAAATTTTATATGCTATCTCAAGTGTTTTAATTTGAATTGAAATATTCTCATCCTTGTGTGATCTGCAATATTTGTCTCCTCCCACCATTCCTTTAGGAGTTCCACAAAGCCATCATACTGGAACCAAAAACTTTCAAATTGGAAAGGTCGATTCAATGTAGTTTCCTTTAAATCTATTTGCAACCTATTGGGCCAATGATCATAACCCATGTAGGGAAAGATTGAGGCCTCGAAAATAAATAAATAAAAAATTGTATAACTACTTTAGAGAGTAAGAAAAGATCTAATTAACGAGAAACATGATTCCTTCCTCCCACTTGTGATTATTCTAAGTAAAATTTCCATTCTTTGTGGGGATATCCACCAAGCAGTGTGTTTCTATCAATTCATTACAATTCGTTGGAATAGAGTCCAATCAACAAATATTGCCCTTCTTCTCCTGAAGTGATATGATAATGTTGAAGTCGTCGTCCACAATTAACAATGAGTTTCCAACTAGGTGTTTCAACTCCTACAATTGTTTAAAAAAAAATGTGGGAATAGAAGAGCCATAGACTGCTGAAAGAAAAACATAATCTTTTGTCCCCAAATAACAAAATTTCCATTCTAATATTCTAAACAAAGTGAAACAATCCTAAAATAAGACCAATTGCTAGTTCCACAAAACTGTTATCCCTAATTCATTACCAATGGATTCTATAGATACATGTTCACATCCTTTCCAATAAAAGTTGATTACTTTATTCATTTGTTCCTCTACTAGTTTCGTTTCTTGTAAAATTACAATCTCTCATTTTTCCTTTTGGATTTGATCTCTAAGGTACTGTTGTTTTGCTCTACTATTGAGGCCCCTTATATTCTAGAAAATAATTTTCATTCAGACTAGATTAATGATGGGCAAACTTGTCTCTGGGGTACCTATTACCTGATCAGGTTTGCTTTGGATTGCTCTTGTGTTTTTCCTACCTTCACGCTTTGGTTTTATTATCTTCTTATTTTTTTCCTTTTTTAATTATTTAGCTAAAAGAGATGAACCTTTTTTTTTAAAAGACTAAAAGGCTTGAGCGATAGGATCACCTGGTGCTGAAATCCTCTTTGTTTTCCATTGAGGATGGCCTTTAAAATACCTAAATTTCTCCTCTTTGGGTAGATCACCAAGATCCTTCATTTCCCATTCATTAACCATGGAGACTAGTATCTACTCTTCATCTAATAAACCAAAGATATTATTTTCCAAACTTGGAACAACTTCCTCTAAACCTAGGAGTGTAATTAAATATGAAGCACCATTTGGGTCTTCCTCCTTCCCCATATTTCCTTTCAAAGCCGTATTGTCTAGGGATAGCTCTGTCAGGGCTATTTCCATTTGGGTAGCCTCAATATCTAATAAATCCTCCTCCATAGCCTCAAGTATCGAGGATGATATTTTCTCTCGAGTGTCATTTGTGTTACTATTAAAAATTGATTCCTTTGATTTCTATGCCAATGTGAAACTCCTGTGAAGCCTTCATTGTTCGTCCCTCTACCTAAGGGTTGTTCCTTCCTCTTGAAAGTGAATTCTCAAATAAGGTAACCATGTTCATGACAGAGTATGCAATGGAAGGGCACATGCTCATAATCCAAATGTTGTTTCCAAATCTCAACCTAGTAGTCCAATTCTATGGAGTCTGGAAATGGTTGGGAAATATTCATATACACACATATACAAGCATACAACATGTTCCTTCCCCTTTGGATGACCTCTAAAGCCTTTAGAAAATTACCCAGCACCTCACTAATTCCATCAAAAATTTGTGCTAACGAAAATTCAATTGGTAAGGAATATAATCTTACCCAGATTAGTGTTGTTGTAAATTCCTCCTTATCGAGGTTAAAGCATGCTTCCTAATGTCTGATATAGAGGCCTACATTATTTAGAAAATAAGGTCCTCTATAAAAAATGCGATATTTCTCTTCTATATTTGAGAAGATAACTGTGAAAAAAACCTTTGAGACCTAATAAAAAAAAACTCTCCCTTTGGATGCCAATCTGACTATATCCAACATTCAGTCTCCTTTTATGTCATCCAAATTCCAATAAACTTACAAATGAAGGTATCTTCCCTCATCCACTTCCTCTATTCATCAAGACACTTTGCTGGAATTGTAAATTTCAGGTTTTTTAGGGCTTTACGATTGCATTGACCCCTCATCCCATTTTTCCATTTATCACCCATCACAAAGAGATTTTGAAGGCTTGATGTACCATATTCGATTCCATCTTTCATTTCTTCAATAGTTTATTTTCTTGCAGGAATATTATGGAATTAGGGGGAAGCCCCTCCTACCTTAGAATTCATAACCGGGAAATCATATATCAAATCGTATATCAATATATTCAGAATTAGAAATATTTTCTAAATATAGCAGAGAATTCTTGGGTTATGAATCACAACAATTCTTAGCTGCAAATAAAATAGCCATTGCCTCTAATAGCTTGTTATGCAACCAACTCACAAAATAGAAGAAAATATAGATGAATGCCTTCAAAATCAGCCTCTTCGAGGGGTAAAGCTCCTTTACATTACACAAATGAACAATTCTTGGATTATAAAAATGACAAGACCTCCTTTCTATGTATAGGAGTCTAAGGGGTCATAATATAATCAGAGCTGACATAACAATAATAATGTAAGGGCACAATAATAACAATAGTGGGCTTCTATGGGGCACAATAATAACAATATGGGGACTAGATGGGCACAAAAATATAATAAGGGGGTTGTACTAATAAAAATAAGGGGTTACACTAGTATTATAGGGACATAACATGCCCCTCACCTTCAAAAAGTGTCGTCCTCAATGATTGAGTAGTTCTTGATGCTTCTGTATAAAATTATTGTGCTCCCATGTGGATTCTTCAGCAGTTAAGTTCTTCCACTTGATGAGATACTCTGAAATTGATCGATTTGATAGCTATTGTGTTCTTGTTTCTGTGACTACTCCGGGTTCGAATATGATTTTTCCTTCCTCATCAAGTTTTAGAATTATTGTTTGAATTGAGATCCTCTGCAACTTTTGAATGAGTGGCCACACTTCTTCATCCTTCTTTCATTCATCCCTTACTCCATTTATCCAATCTAGTTGGATAATAGAAATAGCATAAAACAATGCTTCGACATCCTCATTCTTTCTTGAGAGTGCATCTGCAACAACATTTTGTTTCCCTTTTTTGTAGATCATTTCAAAGTCATAAACCAACATATTTGTGACCCATTTTTTTTGTTCTTCTAAAGATAATCTTTTTTCTAAAAAGTATTTAAGACTATCATGATCCATTTTTACCTTGAAGTCTCTTCCAATTAGGTAAGGTTTCCATTTCTTAAGTGCATGTAGTATTGCCAACATTTCCTTCTCATAAATAGCTTGCTTGAGATGTAGTCATAAAAATACCCAATCGCCTACATCGAAACTTCTTTTACAACGATGTTGATCTTCTTATTGTTTCATTCGATTCTACACCAAAGTGGTGTTATCCTTTAGAAGTTGGAGAACTTGTCGTTGATGCTCAATGTGATCTTTCACTACTTGAATATTTTTCTTCTCAATATGTCCTTCTATCTTGAGTGTTTTAGGAGTGGTAATTTCTTCCAACGCATTACAAGATATGTTCGGATTCATTTCTTGATGCTCGATAAGATATTTCACTTCTTGAAAATTTTTCTTCTTGAAATGTCCTTCTATCTTGATAGTTTGGGAGTGGTAATTCTAGCCAGTGCATTAAAATATATGGTCGAATTCATTTTTTCTTTCTCGATGTGATCTTTCACTTCTTGAACCTTTTTCTTCTTAATATGTCCTTGTATCTTGAGAGTTTGAGGAGTGGTAATTCTTGCCAATCTTTACAAGGTATGATTAGATTCATTTCTTCTTTGTTCGGGTTGGTTCCTGGTGTATATCCTCTTCTTTTGATATTTCTTGATCCTTTTCTTCCTCCTCTTCATAATCTATGTAAAATAATTTCTTCTTAGCACAGTTATGACCTTTAGTGTATTTGTTATCATAATTGTAAGAAATCCCTTTTTCTCTTTTTTCTTCCAGTTGTTGTGATGTAAACCTTGTATGTTGTGGAAGGATAGGAGAAAAAACACTTCCATAATTATAGTCATGAGTGGTGGGATTCCTTGTTTCCATAATTTTTCTTTCAATTTTTCTTGCCAACCTGAATGTCTTCTCTAATGTATCAGGTTCCCAAAGACAAACCTCATGTTGAATGTTATCCTTTAAGGTCCCTACGAAGACATCAATCCTTTTCTTCTCTAGAATATAATTCACCCTTATATTCAATTTTTGAAAGTCCTCAATGTGCTCTACCACTGAACCCTTTTGTTTGAGATTTATCAATTGGCTAAAAAAGGTGTTTCTCTTTGTATCCTCATAATGTGTTATCATTTACTCCAGGAAAATTGACCACGTGGCAAGTGGTTTATAAGACCAAAACCCTTTATACCATAAAAATTGATTTGGTTCTAAATATAAAGATTCCATACGTACCTTTTGTAACAGTTTCACCTCATGTAGATCAAAATATTATTCCATCTGTAGTATCCAATTTACGAGATCTTTGCCATCAAACTTCCTCATATCGCATTCTTTGGATAATGAGTTTTAATTCAGAGTCTGAAACTTCATAGAAACTAATTTATAGAGAAAATTCCATGATGATCTATTTGAGATGGAATTCTGGAGCTCGCAAAAACCCTAACTTCCTCAGATCATATCTTTGAAAATATAGCAAGACAAGATCTCAAATTCAGACCCAAGGTTCAGAACGATTTCGGCTCAAATGGGTTTTTATTTTAGCTTCTGAAACGTCGCAGAAAAAAAATTATAGTGAAAATTCCATGATTGCCTATTTGGAGCAGCGAAACCCTAGAATCCAAAGCTTTGATACCAAATGTTATGCAACCAGTGCACAAAATAGAAGAAAAGATAGATGAACAGCTTCAAAATCAGCCTCTTCGAGGGGGAAACCTCCTTTACATTACACAAATGAACAATTCTTGGGTTATACAAATGACAAGACCTCATTTCTATATATAGTAGTCTAAGGGGTCATAATATAATCAGAGCTGACATAACAATAATAATGTAAGGGCACAATAATAATACTAGTGGGTTTCTATGGGGCACAATAATAACAATATGGGGACTACATGGGGACAACAATATAATAAGGGGGTTGTACTAATAACAATAAGGCGTTACACTAGTAGTATAGGGACCTAACACAACCACCCATCGGGGGATGTCATCACAAAAAACTATTTCATGATGCTCTTATTAGAGTGGGTATCCAAACTATTGATTCATAGAGCCAATAATACCCATCCACTCAATGAATCTGTATCGAATAGAACACTTTAGTGATTTACCCTTAGGCTAGGTGTGAGCCTCATATAACCCCCAGTCAAAATAGCTTTGTATGATTACAACAATTTAGTGAAACCAAGTGATCAATGAAGAATAGAAATGGGATGGAGAAGGACAATAAATAAGTGGTCGAATTGGCACAACAAAATCATCGACTAGGCAAGAAAGTGCATGCACTATTTTCACAACCTTGGAACATGGTGGGTGGGATCTATAAACGGAGGGGGAAAGTGAGTAGCTAGAGCTGTGTGCATTCGAGCGTACACCTCAACTATTTAACTAATAATCCATTTACAATTTTTGGGGAACACGAAGCCTATGGATAGAAAGTATTTTGATTTCCCTATAAATAAATAAATGGGGTATCCCATCTCTAGCTCTAACCACCTGCCCCTCCTATGCCGATATTGATCTGGACATATGACCAAGCCTTGCACTTCACACCTTCTCAATGAGTCATGTGATATTGAAACTACTCATCCACCTAGATTGGTGAGGGGCCATTGTCGATCACGTGTTAATGCTATTGTTTATTATAACTATGAGACAAATACCACATCTCCGTTCAATAGTATTAATATCTTTGTACAAAATATGATTAAGCGATAATAGTAGTTAACCCATTCAACTCGTATTTTCAACTTATCTCCCTAAGCTTTTACTCAAATTTTAAGCGGGAGTAATCATTGGATGCAAAATTTAATTCCTCATCTAAGGAGTACCCATGTTGCATACTTTTGATGGACCCTACTACGAAAAAAATTAGAAATAATCATGTTTTTTTCATGTATTTCTAATTTTTCGTGTAGTAGGGTCCATTGAAAGTATGCAACATGGTACTCCTTGGATGAGGAATCAAATTATGAATCCAATGAGTTTTTTCGCTTGAAATTTGAATAAACCCATATGGAGATAAGTTGAAAGTAGAAGTTTTGTTTTTTTCCCCTCTAAAATTTGATGATGTAATCTAATCTAATTTAATTATTTTTACTATTATTTTATAATTTCCTTAGGAATCCCATTTTAGGACTCAAAAATCCGCTAATTAGTAAGACAGGTGACTTGAGAAATTTGGCATTTTTTGCTCATACTTGGAACCTTTTCATATCACATCTCTGCAGTTCGAACTCTAATACGCCCTTGTTACTGTACTATTGTAGTAAGCTTTGCATGCATCTCAACCATTTAGATGATCTAGTTCATCTGCATTTCAATCCTTTTGGATCTCTTCTTTGATATTTAATATGAGAAAATTGTATTGTATTAATTTATGCTTTCCTAGTGTTATACCTGCATTTCTCTGTATGGTTTATTAATTTAAAATCTACTGCTAAATGCTGAATTTGTTTTATGACTACTTCCGGAAGGTTATGATATACGTATGCAGGTCGAAGAAGAAGTTTCTGTTTGGCAACATTGGAATGCAAATAAAGTTGGTGCCTGCTTCTTATACAAACATACACGTTGGGCGAGTGTGCCATGTCAGATCAAAGAAACACATCTCCAGGTGCCTGGAGGCTGTATTGTGATCAATTAGAATTAGGCAGCCTCAATGTATTTGATGGGTGCCTGGACTTCCAAGAAAGACAACAAATTCAGAGGCAAAAAAGGAAAGTTAGATTGAAGCAAATGGGAAGAGAGAAGCTTCTCTGCGTAATCATTTCCAAGGGAAAAAACATTGGTATCTCGCAATGCCTTCACCAATGGTCTATTTTTGGAGCATAAACTTAGTTCTTAGTTATTTTGATTCTGATAGTGTGCACTTTGGAACTAATTTTGCAAATATTGCAGGTTGTAGTTTGATCACTTGGAATTAGACAGTGTCACTTGGAAAGTTAAATTGAACCAAATTGGAAGAAAGAAGGTGCTCTGCGTTAGAAGCAAAGGTGCTCTGTGTTAGAAGCTATACCAAGGGTAGAAACATTGGTATTGGTTGATGATGTGAATGAGAAGCTCTGTCAAGGGCAGAAACAACTTAAAAAAATTACCCATATGGAGACAATGTGGTCAAGGATGATTTCAAATGATATGGGCAGAATGGCAATGGATGATCCAAAGTTTTTGCAATGATATGGGCATAATGGCAATGGACGATCCGAAGTTTTTGCAAATTACGCCCTCCAAACCAATGTTGAAGGCGAAGGTTACAACCTACTATAACGGAGCCAGTGCAAGGAACCAATGTCATATCGGACTCGTTGTTTAAGTCTCCATTACTTCAAGCTCCACCAGATCATTGCAACCTGCGATACTGAGACTGAGATGTTTAAGGCTCAAACAGTGATGCCCAGAAGCAACACGGATTTCATTTGCTGCCGCGATTACAGACGATAGGCTGGAAACGAAGTTCTGAAGGTTTGGCCCTTGGGCTTTGTCACGAGCTTGCGACTTGCTGTGTCGTTAGTGTTGATGGCCAACTCCTGGTGAACCAGTGGTGAACCTACTCAGATCTTTCACACTCTAGTGACCTTCTTCAACGCCTTCCACGGCTTCCACGGTCTTGGTGTCCCTTCAATCCTTTGGCGAACTTCCTGCGAACTTCGGATGAAGACCCAACATAACGACTTCCTCACAGCAGATTTTAGAAAGCACAGAGATACTCAGAATGGCGGAAATATGGTGTACTCATATTATTTTCAAATGAGATTTTCTTACAAGGAGAGGAAACACTTTACATAGATAGACTGTTGGCGCATTTACTGGACTATATACTGATCATATAGATCAAGTAATACCAGAGGCTTCCTGGCAATAGACAGACTCTGCCTCAGAAGTTTCAGAAGAAAATATACAGACTCAAAGACTCTAATGGTTCAGCCACTTTAGGTTCTCACCAGTACCAAGCATACTGATGCTCAGGCTTCCAAACCACCTATGGACTTAAGTAATTTCGTGGTGCAAGCAGATCAGACGCACAGGTCCGCAGATGCAGAGCAGGAAAATACTCGACTCAAAACACTCACGACTCTAGACTCTCTAAACTTCGATGCCCAAAGAATGAGCCTTACCCTTCTTTATATAGGAGAGAAGGGGGGACAAACATCGTCCTGGGTCGGAACAAAGAAAAGACTTAAAGCAAAGGAATCATTGCTTTTCAGTTTTACCGGAGCGACATCCGCACAAAATTCGGATCCATCATATGGATTGAATAACTTCTTTCGGGTAACGCATCTGATATAGACTATAAAGTAGATCCTTTGTACTAAAAGTTATTCAGACATGATTAAGACATACTGGATGCTTTTGTACTAAAGCCCACGAGAAAATATTATATTACACTGTGGAGATTTTTAAACAGAAAAATCCACAGAAAAATGGCCACAATTCAGCCCTTGTGACTGGTACATATTAAAATATCGTGAGTCTTGGAAATTTGTCTTGTTTATACTGCATGACGTCCCATGCTTTGGTGTAGATTCGTCTGACGATGATGGGCCTTCCTAGGACAGTTTGGTGCTGTAGTTTGGTGAGGACCAGCCACTCCATGTGCTCCCGCATATATTCTTCAAGGGAATTATTGTAAGGAGCATCTTTGTATGTTGTCCACTCAGTGTCTGCCATTTGCTTGACAGTATGATAAACTAGATGGTTGCATGCTGTGTTACAGTTCATAATGCAAGGCTTACCCATATTTTTGCAGTATTTCTCATGTTCTACTGGGTCCATCACAATTTTGTTAATCTCGTAATCTTTCCACCATTCTTTGAGCCATTCATTTTTTTGGTATCCATGGTAATGCCCCACAGTGCTAAACTTGAGCCTTGTATAGTGGGTTTCTGTTTGGTCATCAACATTAAGGAACTGCCACCATAATTTCTTGTAATCTACAAAATCGAAAATAGTATCAGGAAACATAATCATGGGGTCATTTCTGGGTCATATTGCTGCCATGTGTGTCTTTAGATGACCCGGTTCATTCCATAAGTCATAGGTACGATATATGCAGACATGTCTTTCATAGATTCCCGTATCTTTTCCACCATGGTACCAAATAGTAGCAATGTCATGAAAGTTCTGCTCTAGTGCTTTTCTTGCTACTTCAGCATTTCTTTTGGCTTTGTCGTAGACCATATCATGTATCCATGCCCTCCCCTTGGGATAAACTTTCCTTTCTGGCACATACAACTGAATGTCCATATGAGGCTGTAGATTTGTGTCTAGGACCTTTGTATTTCTGAGTTGCCATGTGGGTTTCCATCCTCTTTTATATGTTTCCCATTCTAGTTCATCTGGCACAATCCTCATTGTTTCCCTCTTTCGACCATGTTCCCATTCAGTAACCACGACCAAAACTTGTTATTCTTTTTGCTCAATGTATTCTCTGCTTAAAAAATGAGGAAGGCTATTATCTTTCCCTTTGATATGTTCAACGGAGAAAACAAAATTGGCAAACAGGGCTTGCCATCTTGCAAATTTAGCCTCTCCAGCCTTCTTAATATTCTTTGTCAATACCTTCTGCATAGCTGATGCATCAGTTCTCAGGAGAAAAGGTTTATTCAGATAAACCTCAAATTTACTTATTCAGTTCCAGGCTGCTTTGACTTCTCTTTCAATAACAGAATAATTCTGTTCTGCTGGATTCCATACACCACAGGCAAACTGAACCACCTGTTCTTCTTTACCAATCCTTTGTTTCAAGACTCCTCCCCATTCAACATTACTTGCATCAGACTCGGCAATTTTGAATGTCTGGTCATCGGCTACATATAAAATGGGTAGTGATTTTACCTTAGCCTATATTTCGTGGACGGCTTTTGTATGAAGATTTGACCATTCTGGAGGGTTCTTTCCTAACCTTTTGTTGAGATTTTTTCTGTCACTAGCACAATCTTGATAAAAATTACTGACATAATTAAGACAACCCAAAAACCTTTGTAGTTGTGTCTTATCCTTGAGCACATTTGGAAATTTTTCAGCGAAGTCAATGGCATGCTGCTGGAGAGAAATCTACTCATTGCAGATTGTATGATCCAAAAATTTTATAGAAGTCTGAAAAACTTCTATTTTCTTCTTGCTTAGAACTAGCCCATTCATCTGAACTAACTTTAAGAAAATATTTACATGCTTAAAGTGTTCATCTATATTCTTAGAAAAAATCAAAACATCATCGATATATACAATCAACCAGTCAAAATAAGGTTTGAAAATGTCATCCATCACCTTCTGGAACTTTGAGGGAGCATTTTTGAGCCCAAATGGCATGACATTCCATTCATAATGTCCTGCAGGAATGCTGAAGGTAGTTTTAAACTTATCTGATTCTTCTATAGCCACCTGCCAAAATCCTGCCTTTAAATCAAACTTCGAAAATATTTTAGCACCTGCAAGTCCTCTGATCAAGTCTCCTTTGTGTGGAATTGGATAGGTATTATCTGCAAGAACTGAATTCAGAGGTTTATAATTGATGACAAGTCTTGAGATTCCTCTGATCTATTCTACCCTTTTGTTCACATAAAACCCATAACAATTCCATGGGCTATTTGATTCTCTTATTAGTCTCCTGTCGAGCAGTTGCTGGATCTCTTTCTGGAAAAGATCCCTATACTCTTTTCTCATGGGGATTGCTCTACTCTTGCAGGGTTTTCCTGCAAATCCTTCTTTGTATGACAGCCTGATAGTATGCTGTTTTCGATGCCAAAAGGCATTCGGCTCTTTTGAATAGCATTTCTCCTTTAGCTTTTGCTTCAAATCTTGAATTCTGCGTTTTATCTGAGGCAGCTTTCGTTGTTCTTCAATCCTTATCTTACTCTTCAGATATTTGAGGTCTGTTAGTAAGGATTCTGCCTTATCTAACTTTTGCATTGCCTGCACCATAGTAGAGACCCTTGGACTAGAAACATAAGGCAGTATAATCTTCTTCTTTTTGCCTCTTGATGTGGGGACTGAGATAAAGTAACTAGATCTTCCTCCTTTCAACCTGGTTGAACCATGTGGTTTAACTGCAGCAAGAAATATATTTCCTAAAATACAATCAATAGGAATATCTGCAACAACAAACTTCATATATACACAATGTGAATCAAAACACAATGAAGCTCTTGGAACTTCATACTAGAGCTTCTTATTTCCAAGACCCACAACATTTCTTTCAGCGGAGACCCAGTATCTAGCTGGAACATTTTTCATATTAAGGATATTAATATCTGCACCTGAGTCTAATAATGCAGTCATTTGAAAATTTTTTCCTTGAATACAGATGTTTACCTTAACATGATGCTGCTGATAGGTAATAGTAAATAATCTCATTTCCTTAAATCCAAAATTTGGATCTTGCATACCTTCAGCAATGTGGACCTCTTGCGCATGTGCAGCTTGGTTCCAGTGATCATCCTCGTCTTCTTCTTCTTATTCATATTTCTGGCTAGTCGTAACTTGTTTGCCTTTCTGCAGTTCTGCAATCTGAGCTTTGATTGCAGAGATTTTGGATTTGATGTGGTGGATTTCACCACTTCACCAAGAGTAAGTGACCTTACTCTTCCTGGTTTTTGGTGATGCATTTGAAAATATTTCGTATTGTGCTCATAGGATGCATCAACAAGCAATGGTTTCTTCCCTGATTCCTGAGAAGCTTTAGTTTTCAGCTGATCTGTAAAAGCTTCGATCAGTCTGTTCTTCATGTCACCATCCTCCATAGCCCGAATCTGAGACAAAATTTTTAATTCTGCTTTCTCATCTACAAATGCCATGAGTACTTTTTCTTTTAGAGGTTTTTCCCTCTCTTCTTCACTTGGGCTACTGGAATAATCAAAATCATCTTCATACAAGGCATGGCAAGCGCATTCATCAGAATTAGAGCATAAGCATTCTAATGAGTCTGATTCAGAATATTGGCCCATATTTGCTTGTAGTTCTGCTTCTATCGATGAGCTAAAAGAATCAAGAGAAGTTTCTTCTAGCTGGTGCTGTTATGTTGTATCCCTGATTGTGAGATTGGGGCACCTTTCTGTAACATGAGTAGCAGAGTTACATCTAAGGCAAGCAATAGGTCCTTTATGCTCCTTTTTGACTTGTTTGGCTTTTTGGGCATAACCAACAGTCCTTTTCCCTCTGTTAAGCTTCGATTCTTCACCTTGAGGACATCTTGAGGCAGTGTGCCCATTCTGCCCACATAACCAGCAAGTGATTTTGTTCCATTTTTCTTGCTTGGTAGAATGTAGATGGATATCAGAGGGATTATAGTAATGAGTGTTTGGCACATACCCGTAATAACCTTTCTTTCTTTGCTTCTGATATCTATCCTTTGTGGGGTATTTTCTTCTTCTGTCCTTTGGGTAATTTCTCTTATTCTTGTATAAAGTCTCCTTGAATTCTCTTTTGGCTCTTTTCTTAGACTTTCTTTTCTTTACCAAGGGATCATCTATTGTAAGTCCATATTTGTTGCAAATGGACTTTCTGTCTGGCAACCTGGAAAATTTCTCCAAAGATTTATTCACCTTTGAGCTCATACAAAGACTTACCAGTGTCTTTGTAATATGTGAGTAGATCTCACCCCATGTGTAAGATTCAAACGACAACTGGAAGACTTCCTGCATCCTGATATAATCAACAAATTTTGAGGGGAGAGCAGTGAGGTATACCTATTTCCACAA
The DNA here is from genome assembly GCA_000404065.3 of Pinus taeda. Classification (NCBI taxonomy): domain Eukaryota; kingdom Viridiplantae; phylum Streptophyta; class Pinopsida; order Pinales; family Pinaceae; genus Pinus; species Pinus taeda. The sequence continues at coordinate 5,354 of APFE030766421.1, read as the reverse complement.
CAGATTTTTGGAATCTTTTACCTCATATATTCGCTGCATCCAATCCCGATGGAAGTCATCATACTGTGACATTTTGTGGCATTTGAGGTTCATGAGTATAACCTCATGCTTGTTGGCTATCTCTGTTTCACTTCCACACCAATGTTCCAGAATCGTTGATGTTAGTGCGCTGATATATTGCTGATAACCGTGCCATCTAGATTGTGGATGATGTCTCCTTTCTCATCCTTGAGTACTTTTGCTTCCATTGTTTTGATGAGCTTGGGAGAAGACTCAGTTTCCCACCACCCGAGGAGGGTACCTGTAAAACATTGAATGATAGTTCTACAAGCATCTATCTCTGATTTTCCTCTGAGACACATGAGCTTATATTCTGTGTACATTATGTCAATCATTTGGCGTATTTGGCCAATGCTCATGTTGTCTATGTTCCATTCCCTGTGAGAATTAGGGAAGAAAGTATGGGCCTCAGGCATTTTTCCCTTGCCTTCAATGTCAGGAGCAGAGTATCTAGAAAATCTATGTTCTAGGGGCTCATAAATGGGAAAAAATTGTGTCTCTTGAGATTTCTTCCCTATTTCTTTGGCTTCTGCTTCAGCCTCTGCTTCTTGGAACAGGGAAGCAATGCTGATGTGTTATGATTTGTTAGCATCTGATAAAGAAATAGTTTCTTTGGGGAATAGCGCAGGAAACTTGTGAATATTCCTGGTTGAATTTTCAATCTTTATATTTTTTTCCTCAAAAAAGAATTTGGGACTGGTTTTTCTGCTTTTGTCAACTGAACCTTTTCGACTTTTTCTACTAGTCCGTTCAGAAGAGTTTTAGTTGTGTTAATATGACCAACTAATCTATCTCCTACTTCTTCTATTTTGTTCAGTGAATCTCTGGCATAAGTACGAGAAATACTGGAATCAAATTGCATATTATTTAAACAGCTATTCACACTATTTAATGAAATATGTACAATATCTATCTGCTTCTTTACATCATCTGTCTTTGTTACATTCATCTCCAGACCTTTGAGAGTTGTATTGGTCCAATTTAATTGCTCACTAGCCTTTTGGATTCTTCCATCAATTCCTAAGGCATTATTATCTTTTTGGACCAATGGGATAGCCTTGGCTGCATTGGTATTTTCTCCTAAAACAATCCCTTTGTATGGAGGAAATGTGGTAGGAGTCTCAATTTGTGATCGTTTATTAACTGTAGAACCAGTGAAAACATTGATAGGAGCAATCTTATCTTTCCAGGAATAGAAAGATATCCATGTATTGTTTACCTCCATGTAATGCTTCCAATCATTTGCATATTGCCTTTTCTGGTCAGGGGTGTATGCCTGATCAAATTCTTCTGCCTGAGGATTTGTATACAAATCCCAATTTAGCATAGCCTTCATCCATTTAGCATTGATTTATGATTTAAATTTATTTAAATAATAAGTAAAAGATTCAAAATATATAATAATTATAATACTCTAAAATTTAATTATTTATAAATCTAGTCAATTAATATTAATATTTACCGTATATATAGTTAAATAAATTAAATTAAATTAATTAATTCATGCTAATAAACATCAAAAACACTTATCTAATTATCTATTTTACATTATCAAAAAACATAAATTTAATTTATATTATTATTCTTCTTAATTATAGGAAAAAGAAACTTGAACACGTAAGTTAAAGATATATAGAAAGACAATAATGGACCCCACGAACGTAAGTTAAAGATTCATAAACGTACCCGAGCATTGTGCTCTATGCTTTGCGGCAAATCCTATTTCCAACTCCACTGCATTAAAAATGCAGTCTGACATGCAAGGGGAATAGGGGTTGCCTTGCTGCTAACATGTCAAAGTCAATTTTGAGTAACATGTCAAAGTCAATTTTGAGAGAAATATAAATGCAAGGCAACCCGTATTCCCCTTGCATGTCAGACTGCATTTATAATGCAGTGGAGTTGGAAATAGGATTTGCCATGCTTCGCTGGGTTGATCATAATCGCGATTCGCAGTAGGCGGTTCGAAGTCGAGCTGGACAAATCATTAGTACCGGAGAACCACGGCTACGGACAAATAATTAGTACCGTATTAAAAACGTTTTCGGATGCAAACGTAAGCGTATCCACGAATATTCGATTTTTTTGGACCTGTACGGCCGAACTTTGGTAACACATTTGGCTTGTCCCAGTGACCACGTCTCACACGGCACGTTTGAAAGTTCATCCGGAAGAACTTATCTTGAGATGTATCGAGCTCTTTGTGGCCACATTTTACAACTATAGATGTGGTGACGTTTGCATTATCTGCTTGTATAGCTCTATCTCTCTTCCTCGGTTCTTCAAAGATATCGCTGGAAGGAAAAAGTAACCACCGATTACTTCGAAAATGGCCACTGAAACCATCAATGGTAAAGCCTGTCAAGCATCTACTTTCTGCGTGACGGGAGCGACAGGTTTCATTGCTTCCTGGTTGGTCAAGCGTCTACTCGAGAAGGGCTACACTGTCCATGCTACAGTGCGCGATCCAGGTAATTTCAATCTCACCCTCCTTTTATTCCAAAACTTGCCTCTTTCATCTATTTAAGCACTGTAAAGTTGGGAATCCATTTATGCACTGTAAAATTGGGGAGCCATTGAATCATGCTGTAAAATTAAAAATAAAAATAAAAGGTAAAGTTATTAGAATGCAGCCATTAGAGATTATATAAGCTAGAGATTTCGCACATGCAAATTTTGATTTATTTCTTCGTCATCACAAAACTGCTATAAACTGATTTATTTTTGCATTTGTTTAATATTGGGTAAAACTGCTCTGAACATTAATAATGAAACTTCGATCAAAATTTCTGGCCCCAAAATTATTTCATTACCAGCTTAACTTATTTCAGAGAACAAAACAAAGGTGAAGCATCTCCTGGACATTTCAGAAGGTGGGGAGAAGCTCAAGCTCTTCAGAGCAGATCTAAGAGAAGAAGGCAGTTTCGACGCTGCCATCAACGGCTGTGGTGGCGTTTTTCATGTGGCCAGTCCCGTCGACTTAGCTCCCAAAGATCCCGAGGTAAGTATCTTCGCCCCTTCGATTGCCCCAACAACATGCTATTAACAGTTTTGCATTCCTGCACAGGGTTAGAATTTCAAAACATATCTATTTTTAAAATTTTTGTTAAAATAAGCTAATTATTGAATTAAGAAGATTTGGTTAAATTTAAAGTTGAGATAAGTTATAATCGAATTTAGAATTTAGTGTGTAGTTGCCGGTCAAATTATTTTAGGCCAGTTGTTAGTGAGAAAAACTTAAATATCAAGGTTCATTGTAATATCAAAAGGTTCATTGTAATATCAAATATTACAATAGGTTCATTGTAATATCAAATTTGTGTCATGAGGAACTTATATTATTGTATATTGTTTATTTGTATTATGTTGTACCTCATCTCTCTTTCCAATAACTTAGCCCAATTTTACAATTTCAAAGAAAAATATTTACTACCTTATAATGCTTTAAATGGTATTAGGCTAGCAAATCACCTCAAATTCCATCTCTGTATAATGTTTTAAACTATATTTGACGAGCAAATCAAACTGTATTTGACCGGCAAATCTCTGTCATCGATCATTGACATTTAGCAACGTGAAATTGCCGCTGTGTAGAACGATGTGATAAAGCCGGCAGTTGAGGGAACGCTGAATGTTCTGAGGTCGTGCACGAAGGCCAAAACTGTAAAGCGCGTGGTTGTCACATCGTCTACGGCGACGGCTTCCATAAACGAGTGGGAGGAGCAGAATCAGTACATTGACGAAAACAGCTGGACAGACGTGGATTTCTTCCGAACCAAAAAGCCCCCTGGCTGGGTATACCAGACATTATAAAGCGTTAGAAGATTTAGCAGTTGTTGCTGTGTTGCTGACAAAATAAAATGTGTGACAGTTGTTTATTGTTTGATTGTGTAGGCATATGGCGTTGCCAAGACGCTTGCAGAACAAGCAGCGCTGCAGTATGGAAAAGAAGATGCGGGGCTGGATGTGGTGAGCATCAACCCTGTGGTGGTGTTGGGATCTGCCATTACGCCCATCGTCCCCTACACCATTGAGATAACCCTTTCTCTCCTCACGGGCAACAACCAAAACGTAGAAGCTTTGAAGGGGATACAGACCACATACGGCCATATTTCGTTGGTTCACGTCGATGACGTATGCAGTGCTCATATTTTCTTGATGGAGAACCCGTCTGCAGAGGGCCGCTACATTTGCAGCGCCATCAATATGTCTGTCCCACAGCTGGCAGACTACTTATCCAAACGCTATCAGCAGTACAATGTGACTACCCTGTGAGTATCATTATCAGTAGTGTATCGCATTTTTTATGTTATTACGACTATGGATTTAAATGTGATCACTAGTAATGGAATGAAATGCTTGTACAGGTTTGACGATGTGCCACCGATCCCAAAGGTATACGCTTCGTCGAAGAAGCTGGTGGAGAGCGGTTTCTCCTTCAAATTTGGGATGGAGGAGATCATGGATGATAGTGTTGAATACGTGAAGACGAAGGGATTGCTTCTTTAATAATTACTTCACTATCACTCGTTTAATGAGTATCGGTGGGAAGAACATCGCAGACAGACTGTTCATTTCACTTTAATCCGTTGAAGCTGTTGCACATAAAATTTCATGTTTGAATACCATTCAAAAGACGTAGTGGAAATTAATATGAATGTGAAATGAGTGAATTGTTAATTGATTGTCAAATTAGGTAGATAGGTGCGGTGTATTTTAAAATAGAATTTTTATTTTTTTAAAATAAAAATTAATGGATGATTTTGATTTAATCATATGAGAATATTTTGAGTTATATATATAATTTAATATTTTTAATTTATATACAAATTTATTAACGGATGAAATTAAGTTATTTTTAATATTATATTTTTTTGTTTTTATTTCTACACATTTTCAGGAGTTAGAAATTACAATAAGTATTTTGATTGCATTTATTTATTATTATTAATTATTTAATTTATATGGATGGGTTAGTTTAACTTATTATTGAAAAATGTTTGATGAGTCTTTTCATAAAAATTACAAAAGGAAGTTACAAAAAATGATGAATGTGGATAAGCATTTAAAACGAAGTGGAAATTAATATGAATGTGGAATGAGTGAATTGTTAATGGATGGTCAAAGGAGATAGTTGCCGTGTATTTTAAACTAGTCACTGCACTAGATGTTGCAAAGAAATTTTTCTATCCAATAAAAAAATGATTACATGCAATATAATGAATAAGTCAATTTTGATGGATTATAAAATTTCAAACTACATGTTTTGACCTTTCTATATTTAAATACAAAAT